>CM077239.1:4926579-5006579 GCA_039654775.1 Spinibarbus caldwelli
AGAGCTGCTTGCTTGTGTGTGTAAGTGTATATTTGTGTGTCTGCCCAAGTGTCTCTCTTCTCTTCATTATTATACACTATTATAATACGAAACTTTTATAGTAAAACACAGTTTTACTATAATCCTATTAAAATAATATTGTAGAATTCACATGGTGTATTGTTCCTGATTAAATTCAGATGAGAGCTATATCTACAAATCATCTAAATCAGATCAGTTTTTCCAATTCACTCCAGATATGGGGCATTATGTTTTTTTTAAAGCATGGATGCACAAATCTTATGTATTTTAAAACACTATTTGATATGTTAGATTAATATCTAGTATAAAAATTAATAAAAATTGTGACACCACCCTTGAATTTACATAAATTTACAACAATCATTTGTACTGCACTGTGCAATAATATAAAAGTAAATAATCTCCATTTTCTGATTTTTTTATTATTATTTTTTATTTACAAATATTGCAGTGTTGACTGCATTCATGAAGCTCAACCATTCAACCCTGTTACCAAAGTTAAACTTTTTAAAAAAAAAGAAAATAGAAGTTTATCATAACTATATTTATTTATTCCAATTTACACTGAATTTGGAACCATGTTAACTTATTCTAGTGTACATATTTTTATTTTATTTTTCATTTTTATTATTTTTTTAATGTATGTTTATTGCTAGAAAATAGAATCATACAAATAAAGTTTTTAAAATGTATTTAGACAGTCCTTAATTTTGGTTACAGGTTGCAAACATGGCAAAACTCATATAAAATGAATACTCAATATTTAATTTGACCTCCTGAAGTGTGTGTATATATATATATATATATATATATATATATATATATATATATATATATATATATATATATAAATTTTTTTAAAGAGTTTGAGGGTCCTATTTTGAAAAGTACCTCTGATCCAACACAATTTCAAACTTGAACACAACATAGACTCTCTGTTTGCTCTTCTACAGAGTCACTGAGAGGCTGAAACGATTGTAGTGCTTTACTGGAATAAGACACACAACAGTCTGTTGAGCACTGCTACTGTACTTTACTGTACTAGCCTCCCTCCTTCTCACCCCGTTTACTCCTCCAATCTCAGCCCATCAGCAGGTGCCCTGAAAGATGAATCAACCAATCACATCCGTGCACTTATGAGATGTTTCAATGGTCAGGGTCTTTATTTCAGTTTCTTATCCAAACACTGCTTCACAAAGGTTTCACAATGTAGTGCTAACAGCCCTTTGGAGTCGAGGCTTTTGATTAAATATGTGTGCAAGTGTGTTTTAAATCTCTATAACTCTAGTGTTCAGCAGATTTGAGTGCACTAGGAGTGTGTTGGTGCTTTGGTGGATGGTGAAAGTCTTTTTCAGTGACAGGTTCCCTTTGCTTCCCCCTGCTGGAGCAACACATTTATGTTCACTCAGTGCTCTGACACATTTGGAATTGCATGCTATCATACTACTCATACTATTTAGTAAGAGCAGTATGCTATAAAGACCAAACCTGTAAGAAGTATCAAGTGTATGTGTTGCTCCAGGAGTGTTTGAAATACTGATATACGGCTTCTGTAGCATACAGTATGTATAGGCTACTCTGTATAATATGTGTATTTTCTTTATATGCATGAATGGCTGATATTCTGCTTTAGCCAAAATGTGTAGTATACAACAGAGCACAGCTCACTGGGCTGTATCCCACAATGCAATGTGCTTTACTCGTCTTTTTCATGACTTATTTGACTGAACTTCTAAAAGTTAACTAATTTTTACACAAACATGGACTTAAAATGCAAAATAACAGATTTGTTAATTATTCACTGACTGGAATTAAAAACATGTAAAGTGGTTAGGTCATGTGACTGAAACATTTTGCATAGGCTACTGAATGACTATATATATATATATATATATATATACACTGGTGCATTACAATGGCTGAATGTGATGTGTGTGTTTGTGTGTGTGTGTGTGAGAGAGAGAGAGAGAGAGAGAGAGAGAGTGTATAAACGGATCTAATTCCTCTTGGGAACCAGTCAGACCAGCTCTCTGCGGTGTGTATTCATGTGTATATTTCTAATATCCTCAGGGCTGTTCATTTATGAATGCTTAGGATTGAGGAGAAACATCTGATCTCTCTCTTTATCCTCATATTCCTCTCTCTTTCAACATACAGGAACACGAACCAGTACCAACCAATATAAGACTATCAACAGTATATTATGGCTACATATTCTATCACAGTATCTTTCTAGAGGTGTTTTGTGTGAATTAATCATTATGTTCAAGTCAGAAAAACGATGTGTGAAATGACGTTTGTGAATGATTCAGAACCATTTGCCATGATAAAGTGCCTCAGTAATGGTGTACGCAGTAGTTACAGGCATTTTAATTTTCTTTCTCACAGCACGTCCTAAACAGACACGATGGGATGCGACTCCATCGAAGATGCTGCGCAGCCAATCAGGGCATTTTGATTGATAATGAGATAATTAGACTAATGAGATTTCACAGTGGGCAGAGCTACAGAAATAGCAGTCACGTGATCAATAAATGTACTTTTAATTGTCAGTCGCGACTGTTTAGGATTATTTTAGGAAATTATTTTGTTTTGTCGTATTATCGCGTCGCATCTGACATGATGTAGTGTTTATGATTTATTCAAAAATACACCGTTCAAAAGCTTGAGGTCGGTAAGATTTCTAATGTTTGTGAAATAAATCTCTTATGCTCACCAAAGCTGCATTTATTTGATCGAAAATAAATGAAAACTGTAATATTTTTAATTATTATTTCATTTTAATATATCTGTTTTCTATTTGAATGTGTTTTAAAATGTAATTTATTCCTGTGAGACAAAGCTGATATTTCAGCAGCCATATTACTCCAGTTATCAATGTTGAAAACAGTTGTGCTACTTAAAATATTTGTGGAAACTGTGATACTTTTTTTCAGAATTCTTTTATGAGTAAAATAAGTACAAAATTTATTTGAAACAAATTTTTTGTAACATTATAAATGCATTTAATGTCACTGATTCACTTTTGGTCAATTTAATGAATCCTTGATGAATAAAAGGGGAAAAAAATAGTGACCCCAAACTTTTGAATGACAGTGTACCCTTTTGGAAAAGCTTTTTTTTTTTTTTTTTTTTTTTCCTCCCCTAAACAGTGTTTTTTCAATCATTATGGCAGAAAAAACACATCAAGAGGGAATGCAGCCATAATTTGCAAAGTACAGTTGAAAGCTCCCAGTGATCCCAGATTCCTTTGAATTGAATCTTGTTGAAAGGCTGTGTGGTCACTGGCCAAAAGAAAATTGCCCACGTTCACAGTTGGCACTGAAAAACCTGCTTACAGGTGGGGACATCTGCGCTGTCCAATCAGAGCTCAGTCTGAAGTTGATTGACACATTCTAATTCCACTAGGTCAAAACATCAAAGGGATTCTTCATGTAACATCAAAAAGGAACTGTCCTAAATAGTGCACTTGATGTGGACTTACAGTCTCGTTGTCTTTGCTTGCACGTGTCCATTAGGTCCCAAAGAGTGTCCCATTTATGATTCACAGGCTCATGCTGTGCCCTTTTGTGAAGACCTCACTTGTTTATTCCTTGTGTTTCTGTGTGTTTGTGTGTCAGTGTGTGAGCACGGCGATGAGCTCGTCGATCGGCGCCGTCTCTGAGGGCTCCAGCAGTCTGAACGTGTGGCTGAAGGTGATGAAGTGTGTGAAGAGCGTGTTTAGGTGCGGGTGTATCTCCACAGCGATGGCGTCCTGGTAGTGAACGCTGAACAGGTGAGCCAATGTACGGAAGAGCATCACAAAGATCTTCTGAATCAGGAACATGAATCCAGAAGGGAACGCTGAACCTAAACACACACATACACAGTCACTTCTGTGTTCAGATCATTTTCAGCTCATTAGGCTAAGCAAATTCTGATTGTGAGAACTTCATACCAGCCTTTGTGGGAAACACACGCTCATCTGTGAGTATCTCCTGGATGTAGGACATGGCATAGTCGATGTAGATCGGAGCTGAACACTTCAGTTTCTTCCCCTGATCATCTGTCCATTCATACAAACTGAAAACACAAAGAACTAAACAACTGCAGTTGTAACCATGCAATATTTTAAATAGGTTTTTACAGTAGTATTTCTGCAGCTGATGATTATTAAATGACTGTATACTGTGATTAACATGTAGAATCATTACAATAATCTCTTGTGTATATATACTGTAATAGTGCTGTGGCATCAATCGGTTATACAGTTGCATTTTTGTACTATTCCTGGTGTTTTTGCTGTCACTGCTGTTGTTTGTTTTGTGACAACAAAGCTACTTATGTAATAATGGTTTAGGGATTTTTTTTTTTTTAAATAATTTTATCTAAAATCACATGTTGATTGTCATCATTGGGTGTTGATATCTGCATTCATATCTGCATGCATGCTTGACAAATCATATTAAAATAAACCAGCAATAACAACCACAACAGTACTGCAAATTTCCTCCACTTTAATGGTTTCTAAAAATGTATAATAATTACTATATATATGTATATGATAAATTATATTATTATAACAGGAAAAATATAAAATTATGTACTATTACTATTAAATATATATACAGTATGTAATTTACTACTTTACTATATATATATTTAGTATTTACATGTTTAATCCTGTCTTTGTTTTACAGTGTTGTTTCCATCAAAATACAATATTGAGTACAGAGCTACTACTGTAAAACTTGCTTCGGCAACATTTGGTAAGGTGTACATATGCCACATTTTCTGCCTTTATTCAAGCTGTGAATTAGGTTAGTCTCTTATAACTAGCTGTAATGAAGTGTGTTTGTTGTGCTCACATGTTTCCTGGGCTCTTGGCTGCCAGACACGTTGTCGTTGAGCAACAATCAGACAGAGCGCTGAAGAAGAGGGTTGTGTGCTGGAAAAACGACACCGCTGGAAGAGATGGTAAGTTGAGTTAACACACATTACACACACAGAGCCTAACAAACCCACAGACCTCTACCAAACTATCTGATGCAGAGTGCAAACAAAAATTGCTTTGGTCTCAAACTGTGTTTTCACTTTTTCTACTATTTTTATTGTGTATTGTTTTTATTTTAGTTTTTTTTTTTTTTTTTTTTTTTTTAATATATCCCTAGTGGGTGGTTCCAGGTCAGAATAAGTTAAGCTACAGACCAGCCTTTATTCAAATGTCTAGATATGTGAGCCAAGCCCAACTCATTCCCATCATTCCTTTATGCGTTACTGAATATTATACATATGTTGAGAAATACTTGACATGTTTCCATCTCTAGTGTATTGTTTCAGCCCTGAATTGCTCACTCAGATGACACTTTTGAGTGTGTCATCATTTTTTTAATCGCTGGGTGTTTAACTGGCATTATGTGCTCTCTGACTTGTGTGTGTGTGTGTATTTAATTTACACTATATATATATATATATATATATATATATATAATATAGACACAAAATACTTTCTTCAAAAATATCAGTTTTAATTCATTTTAATACAGTTGTAACAAAAAAAAAATTTGGATTGGGGTTAGTAGTATTTATTTTAAAAACTATAATTTATTTCTGGCATTAATTTTTTTATATTTTGTTTGTGTGTTTGAATACTCACTGTTTGTTGCTATCCACTCTTGCTGGTCGAGGCCATGCGGCAGGGCAGAGAGAGTCAGAAGGTCGAGATCAGTGATGCATTTGGACAGGAAGTGATCTTTCAGGTAAGGTTTGACCTCAGCAGACGGGACTATATGTAGACTGTTATTCTTTCTGTCAACACAGAGTCAACATTTGACAGTGGAGCAATTTATTACATTTTGATAAAAGCTCATATATATATTAAATTCACTAATGAATTGTGCAGAATATGACCAGGAATGGAGAGTTGAATAGAGTCATTTTAAACATTTATGCATTTAGTAGGTGCTTTTATCCAAAGTGACTTACAAAAGAGGAAAAAAGCAATTCATTAAGGAGCAAGTAATATTTGTAATATACAATGGCAGGTTTATTTGACAACTAGATTAAGAAGCAAGCTAGAGAAGAGGAGAAATGCAGAAAAGAAATCTCATTTGAAATGTGCTGATATATAGCTGCAGTTTGTGCCTGACTGGCTTTGTGATGTGAAATTTAATTTGTGTTCAAATAGTTATGCTGCTGAGCAAATAGCAAACAGTTTGTGAACACACACAGTGTGACGTTACACAAGGACACACAGGGATTTAGTTTAGTTTATGTGTGCACATGGGGCTGGTCGATTACTGTATGTGCTGAAGGAGGTTGTGTTTTCTGACAGCATTAATGAGCAATCAGCACATTCTTACTGGAAAGAGTGCTGCTTTCTACTGTAGACAGCGCTAATAATTTTCATTCATGCAAATGAGAAAAACCACACACATGCTAGCCCGATGGAGTGTGTGAACACAGAGAAAACAGACTTCTGAATTCGGCCTTGAAATAACTGATAGTGTGTGTTTATGTGTGGTGGGAGGTTGGAGACAGTGGCCTTGTCCTGACTGATTAAAACACAGGCTGTGAGGTGGAATATCTTCCATATGGTTGCCCCAAAAAGCATTTAGATACTTATGCCACACTTATGCGATGCACAAATGTTATTGCATTTTTGTCTATTGCACACATAGAGGGTTCAGCTTTTTGCTCATTAACTACTGATGTAAGCATATATCATTTTTTTTTTATTATTATTTTTAAAATAACATTTTGTTTGTTTTCCAATTTTTCAATGCACATTTTATGGCTGTCGTCATAAGTCATAACTTTTTCTGTTCATTTTTGTTTAGTTTAGGTGTAAATGGAAACTCAAAAAACAAACAATTTGAATAGATATTTTTAGTATTTCCTTGACATGAGGTTAGATTCTGTTAGATAAAGGTCATGTTAGATACAGCAGTTTGAAATATTAACAAGGGCCATGTATTTCTAATTTAGAAGTGACTGCCCTACAAAAGTACCTGCAAGTACAATTGTATTTATAATGTACATACCATGTTTTTGTGCATATAATATAATATGGTATGCAAGTACCTTGGAGTGCCATGTAACTGTACTATTACATATTAAAATACATATGTCTGTATCAGTATTACCACTTCTGTACCACAGTACTTGTTTTAAATGGCTATTCTATGTATTTAATGCTTATGTGAAGGATAAAATGTTGGTTTTAGACAACATTTTCTAACCAAGTAATGCATTTTTTCTTCAAAATGACCAGTTGCACTCCTGTACTTGTGTGCGGTATGTAAATACACGGGCTGTGGCAGGAGTGTTTACCCATAAACCCTTGTGCAGAGGGTCCATGTTTTCACACACAAACACACATGGACTTGTGGAGGTTTCCTTTGACTTTCAGCCTTTTTGCAACACAAAGCCCAGCTGAAACTATTGATATGCTCACATACATTCTCTCTCTCTCTCTGAAGATATGCTGGCGTTTATCTCTTCTGCAGACGTTTGTCTGATGTGTGCATTCCTTATTTTACTGCCTATCTAGTGTGTGTATAGGTGCAGTATATACTCACACTTTGAACAGGCTGACATTGGTGTAGTTTGCCTTGAGAGCGCTGACATCCTCTTCATCAGAGCTGCTGTAACTCTGACATCCCCCCATATCCAGGACACTTCTACCCATTAAAGGTCCTCAGAAACACACACACCTCATTCAGACTCAAACACACTGATGCACCTGTCACGTAAACAAACACAAACACACCGCACGTCGTCTTCATCTACATGATGTCCAATCCTGTGGTCTACATCCAGACTGTTGCTTCGTCCAGCATTCTTTCTGGTTTCTTGCTGGTAAACGTGTACTTGTGTTCTCTCCGCTGTTCTTTGTGTGTCTTACACTTCAGGCTGAGTCTCTGTGTCTCCGGTGAAGCAGACAGACAGGTTCCACCAGTAGTGAAAAATATTTACTCTCTTACACACAGTGTTGAAGCCACGCCCACTTCCCTAAGATGCCCCGCCTCCTTTCCCCTAAGGCACCGCCCTCTTGTGCCTCCAGGGGAACTTTCACTTTGAGTGCACTTCACACAGGATTGGTGTCATTCCCAGTCATGGAATTTTCAGTGAAGTTTTGTTTCATTCCTTTGGTTTCATGTTCACGATGACATAAGGCAAATCATCAGGTATGATGTATTTGGACATTTTTAAATACATTTAAAAATCTATGAATTTCAATGGATTTGATGTGAAGGTAACACTTTATAAGAAGTTCTCATTTGATTACAATTAGTTAAAATGAACTAACAATACATTTTTACAGCATGTATTAATGTAGGTTAATTTCAACACTTATGTTTTTTTTTAATTAAAAGTTGAATTTGTTAGTTAATCCATTGTGAACCATGAACTATTAACTAATATTTAAATGCTGTAAAAATATATTGCTCATTGTTAATGTTAGCTAATGCTTTAACAAATGAGACCATCTTATGCAGTGTTACTGACATAAAACCAAATTACATTTGCAAATAAATTATAATTTCAGAATATACATTCTGCATTAAATTAATGGGGCACTGAACGGCTAAACGGCATTCACACATTTACAGAATAATACACGTTATTGTTTTGCACTGCATAATTCTGTGAAAAAGTGGACCTACTTTAAACTGTTAATATATTTTGTCATTAATAAACTTAAAGCTATATAATGGCCAAGATCACATTCATATGAATTTTTTAAAATAAACATTTATTTTATTATTACTTATTCTTAAATGATTTTTTTATTTTTTTTTATTTGTCAATCTTTGAATGATTTATGTGTATGAAATATGTATAATAAATAAACTTGAGTTGCTTACAATTCAGTTGTTCTCTTGTATTAAACATAAAGCACTTTTTTTTTTTCCCCAGTTTATACATAGTAATGTATCTTTGCGTAACAATTCACAAGGTCACATTAGATAACATTAATTACCTGCATTAGTTAACATTAAGTAACCATGAAAAAAAAAAACTATTTTAGAGCATGTAATGTTAATAAATGTTGGGCTAAATAAAAAAAAATAAAATAAAATTAAAAAATTAATAAAAAGGTTCATTAAAATCAATTATTGTATCTGCTAACATTATTTTATGGAAGTGAATTGACTTTACCTACCATTACCTAACAATGAACAGTTAATGACCGTTAACAAATGTCAACAAATAAAGTCATTGCTCATTGTTAATGAACATTAATACAGTAACTAATGTAATCTAATGTGACGTTATTGTAAAGTGTTCACTATCATAATTTGACACTTAAAAAAGGTTTAATATTCATTGCTTAATGTAGACTGCATTCATCAAGTTAAGAGTCTGCTACTACTCTTTATGACCAAAGTTACTGTTAAAAAAAAAAAAAACTCTTTTTATTTATAGGAAATCAGTGTCTTTAATATATTTAGTCCCCAAACACTACTGCTAATACAGAATAATCTGCTATCCCCATTTGTGGAAAGCACTTTCTAGATGAAATGTATAATGTAAATTAACCTTGAGCCAATGTTTTAGTAGGCCTAATAACTTTCATAATTGTGAAACATTGTGCTTATTGATTTGGAAGGAAAAAAGGCATTTTGGCTTAACACACATTTGACACACAAACCCATTTGAAATATTTATTTGTTTGATATCTGATTTTAAAGCCTAACTCTGACAACAGATAACAGGTACAGTATTGCATTTTACCAAAAAAGAAAAAAAAAGAAGAAACCACCAGCATCAGTATACATTAAAAAGGCATTTGACTAATTGACAACAGACCTGTGTTCCAGTTTCACACCATGGACAGATGCTCAAGGCAGAACATACCACAAAATATTGTACCAGTTCATAACGTACAGTATCCGTTTGTGTTTTTGGGCACATGAATACATACAAGAGCTGAAAAGAAAATAACCCAACAACAGAAACATGGCAAGTTGTGATGCATCTATTTATTCAGCTATAAAATCTTCATGGTGGTGTGGAGGAAGAAGGGGATATGAAACTGACAAAGAATGTGAGAATTAGAATCACAAATTGTGACATTATATTAGCATAATTCTTACGTCACAGTTTTGATAAAAACTCAGTTCCCTTCTCGTACATGTTCTGCTAATGCATCAACACATCAACAGCAGCGAAACTCGCTAAACCCGTTTACGGTATCTGACAGCTCAACTAAACATCTAGACATAGAATGGGCTAGATTACACAGAAAAAGTGGTTAATAAAGACCTGTATGTACGAGGAAGATGAGATAAAGGGGGATTAGTGTCTTACCTTTTATTTCTAGTAAAGACCTCACTGCTATTCCACAACTAAGTGGCAGTATTGAAGTGCTGAATTAAATTTAACCACAAATATGAAGTAAAGATGTGAAATGAGAATTCAGTCTCAGTGAGGAGAGAACAGAACCCTGTAATCCATAACGAGAGAACGATGGAATATTAAAGAAAATATTTGGCAAAAATAAAATAATATTAATAAGAAAACAAAAATAAACATAAAATATGAATTACATTCAAGCACAGAGCCTGGTACCGATCGGTCGACATTTCTCTCGAGTCTTGCTCATAACAAACACACTCACATGCAAACATCTGTGATTTTAACTACAATAAACGGCTTGTAAACTCAAAAGTGCACATAGACCAAACAGTGATCAAGGGCTCTCGGTTATGGTCGTCGTACCGCCGCTAACATCCCATTGCATTTGGTATCAAAATCAAGTTTTTAAAAGTGCAAAAACAAACTGAAAACACACTGAGCCTCTTCAACATTCACACACACTTGCTCTCTCTCACAAACAGTTTGTGTGCCTGTGTGCACATTTCAAAGCTACATTACTAATAAAAAACAAACCCAAGAAATTATTCATACTATTATTGCTATCTCTCTAGATTCAAATGGACACTGCAGAGTTCTAGTGTTTCATCATAGAAAATATAATATTAAGTGTACATATCATAAAGAATACACAATCAACAATTATTACTAAGACCTGACAGTGATATAGGAAATGTGATTAAAGATGTGTGTGCACACGTTAAACACTGATATCTCAAGGCACACGCGCCCTCGGTTCTTCTTTTGCGCACAGACTCGCTCTGACACACGACGTTCACCTGAGTTCGTTCTGATACCAACCACAAACACAGTAAAAATCAAACCACCTTACATAAATTACAAGGGATAGTTCACCCACAAATCTGGACACTGTCATCATTTACTCACCCTCAACACGCCGTAAGACTTTTTCATTCATGGAACATAAAAGGAGACGTTGGTCCATAAGACTTGTGCGCTAGATTTCAAGTCTTCCAATAACTTATTGTGAGGGAAAAAAAAACTATTTAAATCGTCATTTCCTGAAAATCTTACCCGTTACAGCATTAAGATGAACAAATCAGCTATAAAACACAATGCACCAGGTTCTAAGCAAGTGATGCCATTGTTTCTGGTGTTTTGACCAATCGCAATGCAGCAAGTCTGAATAAATGCTGAATAAATGACGGAAATTTTTCCAAACTGTTCCACAATATTACTCAATATTTAACCATAATGACTAATTTTATGGTTCTATTTTATCTTTTTTAAAACTTGACAGTATAAATTACCATCTGCTTACATTCTGTGAAAAAGAGCAGCATGAACATTCTTTTAAATATCTTCTTTTGTGTTCTTTAGAAGAAAGTCATTCATGTTTAGAACATGACGATGAGTAAATTTTTACTTTTAGGTGAACTATCCCTTTTATATGGAAGCTTGTTTCTGCCGCAGAATTAAAAAAAAAATAAGGTAATTGTGACTTTTTCCTCAATTTTGAATCCCCCTCCCCCTCTCACAATTATAAACTCATAATTGTTTACATCTTGCAATTCTAAGTTTATATCTTAAAATTTTTATCTTGCCATTCTTTCGTACAATTCTGTCACAATTCTGACTTTTTTTCTGCAGTTCTGAGGGGGAAAAAAGTCAGAATTGTGAGAAAAAGTTGCAGTTACCTTTTTTATTTTTTATCCTGTGGTGGAAGCAAGCTTCCATACTTTTATATAAAAACAGCCTACAACAAAACAGAAATATTGAGACTTGCTCCCAATTATTTTTGCTCATATATATGTGTGTTTGAGTGGATGACGGGTGGAGCTGGAAACATAAATGCTGTGGAAACATAAGTGCAAACAAATCAGTACTGAAATCAAATCAGTACCGGGCCCAAGGGCTACAGCAAACAGAGATATCGATCAAGACAAAACACACACACACTCACTCACACACAGACCTGATCTCTTGCCTTGCTCTAAGTGGAAAACACTGGTTCTGAAACATAAAAATAACACTATAAATCACACTTGTAGATGTACCAAGCATTTTTACGCATACATGAGAATTCACCTGCAGATGTGCATTATATTCTTGTTCCACAACGCTCAACAAACACACACACACACACACACACACACAGACTGTAGTGGGGGCGCTCTCACAGGGTTCAAAGGTCAGTGTTCCCAAAAGTGAAGATGTCTTCATTAGGGAAGAGAGATCATCTAGAGTACCGCTCATGCTCAAACCAAAAAGACCCATGGAAACAGCGAATGCCAGAGAGAGAGGAAACGTCTTTGAAAACAGGAAGCCACAGCCTTTAACATTTGATGGGTGGAGTAACAGCTGTCATGGGGATGGAGGCGAGCGGCAGGTGAAACGCTGTTACATCGGGCCGTTACTACTGGAGTCGCCCCTGTAGAACGAGACAGAGCTATATTTAGAGACATTAACTACATGTCCAGTAATTTTCAATGGACAAGCACTCACTTCTGCTCCTTGGGCGACTGAGTACCAGTGATGCTTCCTGTTGCTATGACATCTGTTGCCATGCCACCTGTTGCTCTGGCATTAGTGTCACTGAAAGACAGTGGAAGGAACATCACTGTGTATATAAATCTTTCTGAGATGTCTTGAGTCAAAATCGTCTGCAAACGATTTAATAGTGCATAGATGTAATGCAATAATGTGCATTAGATGTTTTACCTGATGAAGAGTGCCTTCTCATTTTTTGCATCTACACTGAGTTTAACACTGTCCTTGGCGACGCTCTCTGTGATGATGTTGGTTCGGTCCTCCTCTTCCTCACTGTCTGACCCACTGGAGCTGCTGTCAGACGCCACCAGAGGAGCCTTCCTCGTCCCACACACACTCCACACACACGCTGACGAGCCTTTAACTTACACGACACATGAGCTGATGTTAAGGTACTATTTCAAGAGCATTTAGAACAAATAACAATCAAAAATACTGTAAATACCTAATAAAAATATTACTATTATTATTATTATTAAATATTTAAGGTAAATAATAATAATAATAATAATAATAATAATAATAATAATAATGATCATTATTAATTATAATACTACAACTAAATAATAATAATAATAATAATAATAATAATAATCATCATCATCATCATCATCATTATCATTAGTAGTAGTATAATTAATAATAATAATAATAATAATAATAATTATTATTATTAATTATACTCCTATTACTACTACTACTAATAATACTACTACTAATAATAATTTATTATTATTGTTATTATTATTGTTATTATTATTATTATTATTATTATTATTATTATTAACAACTAACTTTTAAAACATCTTACATAGGAAATTAATATTCTTATGGCTAATAGAATTTAGAGGGAGAAAATAGTTTATTAAATTATTATTAATAATAATTATAGTGATAAAAATGATGATGAAGATGATGATAATTAAAATTAAATTAAATATCACATTATTATTTTTATTACTACTAAAATTAATAATAATGCAAAACTTTTATAAGTATTTATAAAATACTTATAAACTTAGATGCACTTAGATGGGGAAATTAATTACATTAAAACTACATAATTACATAAACTACATAGAATTACATTATTTTTATTACTAGTAGTAGTTTTAATAATAACAATATTTAAATAATAATAATAAATGTTTAAAATTCAAATGAAATACACATTATAAATTATTATTACTACTACTACTGACAAAAATATGTAAGATTTCAATTTAATGAATTCATCAATGTACCATTTCAAGAACATTTAGAACAAACAACAATCAAATGTATCATAAATACCTAAGCAAAAAAATATATTATTTTCATTAACAACAAACTTTAATAAGAATCTTGCATAGAAATTAATATTCTTATGGCTAATAGCATTTAGAGAAATGATTAATTAAATGAAAGTATTAAAAATGAAAGATGCTTATAAAAGTTTGGTAACACTTTATAATGTTAATCCAGCATGTTTATTTGTTGTTCATTAGCATAAAGAGGAATGATGTAAAAAAATAAATAAATATACTTCAAGAAATAAGCAAGTAATCCACTTACTTTCTTCATTTTGGCTCTGTTTGTTTGGATTTTCTGAGTCCACAGGTGAACTGCATCTGGGTCCTGCATCTGAACTGCAGAACATGTGAACGTTTAGCACGTTTAGTGTCTACATGACATGAATACACAATATCAACTCAAACACAGTCGCTCCCTCACCAGCAGAAGGGCTGGAAGTCTGAGAAAGTCGCCCATCCCTTCTCCCCTGTCTCACTGAGCTGGGTGGTGGAGCTCCCCCACACGCTGGAGCCTGTATCCATCGCGACACTCGCGAAATCCCGACAGCTGAAGTCGTCTTCAAAACTCGCAATCCAGCCAGGACCTGATAGAGGATTATCATTTCTCCAGTCAGTTATTATATTGGATCAGCTGTCTAGATCTAGATTGTGTGAGCTGTGAACATACTCTGTGGATCGCTGGACTGCTTGTCCATGTCCTGGTTCTTGGTATTTTCTTGAGTTTGTTTGGTCTCTGGAAACCACTCCATGTCAGGTGACCCAAGACATCTGCGAGCGCCACCATCCGCCTCACTCTTCTGAGCGTTAGTCACCAGTCCAAACCTACAGAAAACCAACAGCAGTTAAAGCAATGGGTGTTTCGTGTGTGAATGCATGTGTGTGTGTGTGTGTTTTATGAACCTGCTTCTGGCTTTCACTTGTGTTGCATAGTTGATTTCTTTATCCTCCCAAATATCTTCCTCCTCCTCAGCTTCATCAAAAGGCCGGATTCGCTCCTTCGTGCGAGTCTCAAAGACGGCAGAGTTCGCCTGAGAGATGAGAAAAAACAGGAAGGGTTAGCAAGAGTGAGAAAGGAAGCTTGAAAAAACACAAAAACATGGAAAGGGTGATATTACCCAAAACTGGGGAAAAAACAAAAAACAAGACATGAGAATGTAGAACAAATTAACAAAGAACTGGCATTAAATAATACTCACCCCCTCATCCACCAGGTTAAAGTTGATCTCTGTGATTCGATCGAATGTGGCGCTGCACACAAAAAAAAAAAAAAAAAAAAAAAAATCAAGACAGAAATTTTAAATTTAAACCTGAATCAATAAACATAATTATTAAATATTAAATTGCTGGACATCATGTACTGTAACTGAAAGTGTGAATAAGGTGAAAAACAAGCACACTTCCATACTCAATTTTTTTTTTATTTAGTTACCACTTGTAGTACACTTGAACCCATCTTTCATACACTAGTGGGTTCAAGTGTACTACAGTACAAACTAAATCCAGAGATAGTTTGTTAAAAAGCACAATTAGTTCATATTCATGGTTTCTAAAAATAGCACATTTGAGTACACTTAGATGTTCTTAAGATTATCTTAAGTACTAAAGAATATTTTTTTTTTTGTATTTTAATTACAAAATTAGTGCATGGAAAGAGAGTACTTTAAGTACATTATGGAAGTGCACTTTTTTTTTTGCCTGGGATGGTAGATTTACGTGAACAAGAATTTAAGAAAAATGCTGTTTTAAATTTCTAAATCTAAATGAATTTTATATTTTTACATATTTTATTAATTAATAATTAACTTCATGAAATCTCTAAATCTAAACCTTTGTACAGGGAATCACCTGATGCTGCCGTCATGGTCTCCGAACTCATCGTCATTCAGTCCAAACTGATCAACAAAGTTCGCTGTCATCTGCTGGATCTGATAATCTGAGAACACCTGTGTTAAAAGCAAGATGCTTATTAAAGGTGATTTGCGGATTGTAATTTTTGATATAAAAGTACTTCCTACGATTGTCTTTGTTTGAAATCTCACCAAGTCTGCGGTGTTCTTCTTGTTAGTTTCTGTTAGCGTTTCATTCACAAACTGCTCCCAGCCTACTTTATAGTTCTCTGGTAGCTCTGTCATACACAATCATACAACATAATAAATAATATAAAGAATGTGTATAAGAATATATGACAAATCCACCCAAAAACACTCTCAGTGTAAGTCAGCTACCTTTTATTAGCTGTGCAATTTGGGTTTGTTCCTGTTCTCTCTCTGCATTCTGCACCACTGTGTTTGCAATCCTGGTCAGATGACCCATATAACCTTTTCTCATGCCTCCAGCTTCCCTATAACACACGCTTTTATTACTATACATGTAACATAATTTACATTAACAATTTTTAAATTTGTCCTTACTGTGTTTTGTCATTTTCTTCCCAAGCATCCAAAATCCTCTGAACCAGCCTGCAGTCTTTCAGCAGCTGCACACACAGAGTCATATTGCAATGATGTACACATACAGCATACTGTATTTCATAAGATACATTTTCATTTTTAACAATTAATGCCATAGGCAAAACAAATGGAATAACTGTAGAAGTGAAACTCTAAACAAAAAATGTATTGTAATTAAATGTGAAAAAGCAAATATATTTATTTTATAATTCACACACATACAATATATTACTATATACCAATAATAGAGAATACACTATTAATAAGTGAGGGTCATACTTACATGCTTTATCAGGTCACAGTGTGTGAACATGTCAGATTTGTCTGAGTTTTGTGTGTCTTGTGTTTCCAGCTGAATCTGATCTGGACTGTCGTGTGTTTTCCCGTTTGGTGTCGTCTGGTTAAGGATAGCAGAGACACAATGCTCCACTTGAATGTGTAGAAAGTTATTCCAGGAGAACTTGAAAAACAAATCCTACAGAGAGAAATTGAGAAAGATTAAAAAAAAGAACATTTAAGAAAGAAGTCTCTTATGCTTACCAAGGCTGTGTTTATTTGACCAAAAGTACAGTCAAAACAGTAATATTGATAAATATTATTACAGTTTTAAAGAGTTATTTTCTATTTTCTAAAATGTAATTTAAAGCTGAATTTTCAGCATCATTACTCCAGTCTTCAGTGTCACATGATCCTTCAGAAATCATTCTAATATGCTGATTTGCTTCTTAAGAAACATTTATTATTATTATCAATGTTGAAAACAGTTATGCTGCCAAATATTTTTGAAGAAAACATACTTTTCTGTCTTGTCTGATAAATAGAAAGTTCAAAAGAATAACATTTATTTTAAATATAAATCATTTGTAACATTATAAATGTCTTTACTGTCACTTTTGATTAATTTAATGCATCCTTGCTGAATAAAAGTATTATTTCTTTAAAAATAAAAAACAGTAGTGCAATTTTAAAAAAGTATTTATAAATAAATTATTTATTAGAACACAAAAATTAAACTAATAACATTAGCTTGAAAATACTGTCTGAAGTATCTTAATATCCAGAAAGATCAAAATGTAAAAATCTTTAAAAAAAATAAAAAATAAAAAAAAAGGATAGGATCTTAGAAAGAAAACATTTTATTTATATTTGTTGACTAGACTAAGAATGACTAATACCAGCAGCAGGTTGATCATGTTCAGTTGGCAGAGCTCGTGGTGGATTCTGGGAGCTCTGGTGTACAGGAGAGCAGCCATCAGTCTGGATGCATGCAGTCGCGCGTTGCCAAACGGCTCCTCCAGAACGCCCATCGTAGTCAACATCACACATTTCTGAGCACAGAGTTATAATCATCCTCAATGTGACATCTTTCAGTGATTTCATTTTGTTTTTAAGACTTGTGATAAAACTGGAGGAACAGACCAACCTTGGGTGGGTTTAACAGAAGGTTGTGGAAGTGCTTTAGATGTGTTTGGATGCCCATTAAAATGCTGTTGTTTACAGTGTAAGACTTTTCCAATCCCTGAGAGCATGAGTCAGTCACCTGCTCAACACTGTTACACACAAACACGCACGCTTTAGTAACAGTGAATGTGTGATGAAATATGTTTGTGTTTGTGTTACTCACCCTGGTCTGCGAGTTTCCAACAGTGTGAGTAAAACTTGAGTTCCATTGACAATGCACACTTCACTCTTTTCCCCTTCAAACATGTTCTTCAATAGGGCCTCGACATTCTGCTGTCTGAAATATACACATACAGCAGCTGGATTTAGCATTCCATCACTTGCTCACCAATGGATCCTCTGCAGTGAATGGGTGCCGTCAGAATGAGAGTCCAAACAGCTGATAAAAACATCACAATAATCCACACCACTCCAGTCCATCAATTAACATTTTTTGAAGTGAAAAGCTGCATGTTTGCAATAAACAAATCCTTAATTTAGGCATTTTTAACTTTAAAACATCATTTTTGGGTAAAATAGAAGTTCTCGGTCTATAATATTGCTTTTTTTGGTGAAAAAGTTGTCTTTTCTGAATCAAAGGAAAAATATGCATGAAACAAGCACAGTTTACAAGCAAAAACAGTCCAAAACATGTCTAAAAAATGTGTCTGTGAATTTTGATGTTTCACAAAACTAGTTGTGTGGATTACTTGTAGAGTACTGTGATGTTTTTATCAGCTGTTTGGACTCTCATTCTGACGGCACCCATTTATTGCAAAGGATACATTGGTGAGCAAGTGATGTAATGCTACATTTATCCAAATCTGTTCTGATGAAGACACAAACTCATCTACATCTCAGAAGGCCTGAGGGTGAGTACAGTTTCAGATCATTTTCATTTTTGGGTGAACAGTTTCTGGACTATTCCTATATTAAATCTGGTCCACATTGCTGCTTATTCTGACAGACAACCGCCCACTTACACAGCAAGACACCGTCTAGCTGACATGAAAAGTGACCAAGCACAGTTTGCAGTGAAAGAGATGACACACACACACACACACTCACAGCTCTAGTGTTGTGAGTAGAGGGTCGGTTTCTGACGTCTCCTGCAGCAGATTGGCCTGATCTCTGCTCAGACGAGTGATGTCACACAATGTCTGAGATGCGTTTGACTGTGTCTGTGAACACAAACATATGAATATATCTTCATTCATAGTATGCATGTATGTATATTTTATTTTATATATATATATATATATATATATATATATATATATATATATATATATATATATATATATATATATATATATATTTTTTTTTTTTTTTTTTTTTTTTAAGATGGAATCAAATGTTTTTGCTGCAAAAGGACATTTTCAGTACCAAGACCAGCATTACTATTATTATTCATCATACCCAAGGTAAGAGACTTGAACAAATGCTTCACTCTAAACTTTGTTGTGTAATTCATTCTGCAGAAAATGTAATGTAGATTTAGTGACTGACCTCACTGTCACTGTGAGGGTGTATCAGCTCAATGAGTCTCTGGATCAGCCTCTCTTCATTCAGCCACTGAAAACAGAGGAAATGAAACATCAAAATAAAAATAAACACCACAGGTGTTTCTTTAGTTTTTAGCACTTTTATTTCCCAGAATTTTCTTTTTTCTTTTTGTTTTATGAAGGTTACATTAAAATTGTATTGGAAACATGCCTTCATCTAACAAAATCTTCTATGTTCAGATTTTATTATTTTTTTGCCCGTCTCACACGTTAAATATTCAACACAAATATATTTCAAAAATGAATTATTCAACAATAAGATATATTTATTATTTTTATTGTTTAAGGAATAAAATGATCAAAAGTGATAATGTTACAAAAGATTCAAATAAATGCTGTTTTTTTTCAACTTTCTATTCTTCAAAGAGTCTTGAAAAATAAAATGTTTCATCATTTCCATAAATATATGAAGCAGCACAACTGTCCTCAACTTTGATAAAAATAAATATTTCTTAAGCAGCAAATCAGCATATTAGAATAATTTTTGAAGGACCATGTGACACTGAAGACTGGAGTAAAGATGCTGAAAAGCACAAAATTACATTTTTAAATAGAAAATAGCTACTTTAGATTGTAATAATATTTCACAATATTAGCTTTACTGTATTTTTTATCAAATAAATGCAGACTTGGTGAGCATAAAAGTCTTCTTTCAACAACATTAAAGAATCTTACAGATCCCAAATTTTTGAATGGTAGTGTATAACAGGATATATAAAATGCAATTAAATTAGCCTAAATAATGCTTATAAGGGCATTTCCAACACTGTGATTTCTACCATAGTACATTTTCAGCACATTCTGTCTTATGAGATGTACAGAAAGCATTAAAAATTTCACAAAAAAAGACAATTACAGAATCTTTCTGAGATAAATACTGGACATTGTTAGAAGACACATTAAATAAACAGTGAGAGAATAAGAATTAAGTGTAAGGGAGTTTATTTTTCACAGAGCAAAAGTGTCCATTATAGAAACACCTATAAATGAATCAGCAGGTCGTGTGCACTCACAGTAAGCACTTCCTGTCTGAGACAGACGGGCTCCACGCTGCTAAAGAGACGCAGCACCAGATCCATCATGGCTGATGTGTCCAAGTGTTTCAACACCTGCCCTATGAAATCCTCCTTGTTCTTTAGGAAACTGATCACCTGACAAATAATGTAAATGAGCAAAGAGCAGAATGAAAATTTGCAGAAAAACATTTTCAAATGAAAAAAAGAGACACGTTTGTGCACCTGCTCTGTCTTGCGGGTGATGAGGTTGCCAAAGGTCTTACTGAAGAAGGAGGCCAGGAGAGGGTTCAGCGGTGACTTCTGCTCCAGGAAACTATAGAGTGTGTTCATCAGAGACTCCTCCCCACCAACTTTATCATTGATGAGGGACACATCGCATGTCAACAACTCACATGCTACATTAGCATACCTGCATGAAAAAAAAAAAAAAAAAAAAACACAATAAATGACTAGTGGATGACTGATTTGACAAATTTAATGGCAGCACATGAAAGAATGGATTTACATTTATCCTATATCATATTTACTCAAAATTCACTAAAGATATTTAGGAACTGAAAATGTGTGTTATCCATTGACAAGGTTGTCTGTAAATTTGCGAATGTACAAAATAGAGTTAACACTACTGTTTATCATCCAAGTGTAATAATCGGCCTAGCCGATAATCTCAATATGGCCAAAAATCATTCTTTAGTGGTCAAATTATATTTAATAAGCCTATCCAATGGCTTCCAGAGTGCCAAATCGGTGTTGTTATCAACAGCTAACACTATTATTAATTGTTTTCAGTAACTGAAATAAAGCATAACACAATGTAAATTGAAACACTTAAACTTAAAAAAAATTAAACTAAAATTTGAAATTAGAGATTTAAGTACTAAAATTACTAAAACGGAAATAAAAAATTAATTAAAACCAAACAGAATTATTAAAATAAAGAATATTAAAAAAAAAAAAAAAAAAAAAAAAAAAACTAAAAAATGAAAAAAAAAAAAAAAGATAAAAAAAAATTACAAAAGCTTACACTGAAACTGGAAATAAAAAAATAACAGGTAATTAAAAACATTAATAAGCACTATAATAGCACGTAAATAATACTAAAATAAGACTGAACCAAGCATTGATTAATTATTCAGCCTGGCTAATAAATTTTGAATAAACAATTAGAATAATTATTAGTAATAAATAAATAAATATTTGAACTAATTTTTTATATTAAAATGGTCAAACATCAGTTGATTGGCTATCTGATCATTTTAAAATAAATTTCATCAGCCTGCTACATAATCTCTAACTGCCCAAATATTGCGGAATTAGTTGGTTGTTTAATCAGCCTGTTAAATAATCTCAAAATGGACAAATATTGAACAATACTTTTTCTCCATCGCAGGCAAAGTTTCAAATCATTCATTTTAGAGCTGCTCAGAAAGTGTTGATAATCTAGACCGTCTCTTCACTCACTTGTAGCGCAGTTTCTCCTCCAGATCAGCAGGGGGCTCGTGTGTGATGAGGTTGAGGAGCTCCAGCATGCTGCTGTCCCGGGTGAGGAAGAGGAGGAGGCGCTGATTCTGGGCCTTGCACTCCTGCAGGACATCTTCTTCATCCAGCAGCTCCTGTAGAGTCACGTCCTCTTTCTCCAAGAGCTTCTCAATCTGAGAGGAGTTGTGCAGGTCGAACTTCCAGAACATGACTGCAGCTTACAGACGAAAGAGAGAGAAAGTGCCTGAGACAGAAAGAGAGAGAGAGAGAGAGAGAGAGAGTTACTCAAGCATATCAGAAAAACAAAGCAAACTGATGTTTCACAGGGTTTGCCCGTCACCGAATTATTCACTACACTTCTTGGTTAGTCAAAAATGTCAGTATAGAAAATGCATAATGCACCAGAAGAGATCAACGTATAAATAATTCACAGTAAAATGAACACCTACTGTATAAATAAAACATATTCACAGCAGCAAATACAGCAACTATTAAACATTAGCAAGTCAGCTGTAATTAAACTCTTGATGAGCAGCTTGAGAATCAATTGCACCAGTCAATTAAAGACTATTAGCTGATCTGATTTCATTTGCCTTCAGGTTGGACTGCCCCTGGACTTGTATACCACACCAAATCTTACACTGCAAAGGATTATGTGTATAATACTGCAGGTTCAAAATATCAATAAAAACTTTCACAAAATAAGAGAAGATTTTTCAAATATATATATACACACACACACATATATATACACACACACACACACAAGCTTTAATGCACTTACCAAAATAATAAAAGCAGTCAAAATGTTAGTTCTCAAAGGTTTCAGTTTTAAATGACAAAGTAAGTATTTAAAATGTATAATTTAACTTACAATCTGCAAAGGTGTGGAAAATATATTCAAATACTCGATTCAATGTCGAAGAACTTTACATAAAAGTATATAAATAAATGAGTTTTTTCACTGTCTGTAATTCTGTAATTTTCGGTTGCTGTTTGATGTAGTAAAACATCCACAGATGTAGCAGAAAACATCTGAGTCATGTTTGCATCTTCTTGCCACTGGCCATAATTCTAATCTTGAAATCAGGATTAGGCTTAAAATAATGTCTTCAGAATCACTCATACATTTGAAAATAGGCTCAGAATTGAACAAATAATTCTAACCTGGCTCAGAGTAAGACAGAAATCATGTCTTTGTGGCAATTGTTCTGCTAGTTAAAGGATAATACAAGACTTCTTCACCTTACAAATCATTGTCAAAAGCAAAAATGCTACAAAATGCATCATATTTTATGAGAAAGCCTGACATGCAAGAGAAAAACAGCCACTATTTTTGGAATCAGCACCTTAAAATGAGTAAGAAACAAGTATTGGATTTCATTCAGCAAATATGATGGGCGGTGTTGTGTGTATAATACTTAAGTCATGATAATAATGCTGGTGTTGTTTATAATTCACTCATAGAGCATGTTAAGCAGTTATTTACCTTCAGTCAGATGGTGTGTGTTTCCTTAGTTGGGATGTAGAGACTAGTTTACACACATTGGTTTACTAGACTGAGTGGTCAGTGGTCATATAACCCATCCATTCGCAAGGCTGCCTCACATTACAACACAGGCACCTGTAGGGACAAAGACAAGTCATCAAGACAAGACTAAGACCAGTGAGACGAACAGTCCATCAGATGAGGGCTGAGGAAAGCATGCCATGCACACTTCAATTAAGCCACATCACGGTTCTGTAATATGACTAACAGTCGGGCTGAATAAGCTCTTGTTTAAACACACATGAAGGTGTTCACACACACACACTTGTTTCGCTATCCTTGTGGGGACTTCCATAGGCGTAATGGTTTTTCTACTGTACAGACCGTATATTCTATTGCCCTACACCAACCCTACACCTAAACTTAGCCCTCACAGGAGACTTTTTGCATTTTTAGATTTTCAAAAAAAAAAAAAAAAAAAAAAAAAACTTCATTCTGTGTGATTTATAAGCTTCTTTACCTGTGGGGACCTCAATTTAGGTCCCCACCGTGACATGAGTCCACATGAGTCCCCATGAGTCTGTGTGTATTCAGGTTTAAGTCCCCACCTGAATAGAAAAACAGGTACACACACACACACACACACACACACACACACACAGACAGCATGTTCCTTTTTAGTCTTTTAATGGGATTAATCAGCGGATATGAGGTCAACTGCCAGTCTGAACTACATCATACAGTGTCACAGTCTCACAGACCATTACTGCACCAAATCTATTACAACACACACACTTATATAGAAAACACTAACAAAGACTGAGCACACAATCAGAGCTGAGCATAACTACAAAAAATATGTACTATTGAAATCTCCATTGTGTTTACTTATATTAATTTGTATGACTTTTCCAGCATATTACATATTTCAATACATATTAGACAGACAGACACACAAACAGATAGATAGATGCAACAAAAGGTACAAAAAATAAATATGGAATTAAAATATAAATGCTGATGTCTGGTGTATTTATGTATTTATCTAATGACTAGAACTGTCATAGTGAGGTTTTTAACACTATGAACACCAGTAAGCAAATACTAAAGAACTGAAATCACGTGTGTTTGGTGAAATCAGGAATGCTGCAGAGATCAACGTGTGTGTGATCAAATCATACAGTCCACGCCTCACACACACACACACTTACGTGTGTGACAAGGCTACTGGCATTCGATGACAATCTGAAGACTGTACAATTCTTCTCACTCCCATGTTATATTTCATTAAATTACACAAGAAACGTTTTTATGATATGGAGGCGAAATCAAACCCCTCGTTCAACATCAATGTCAGACAGACACAGAGCGGCCTCGCGCAGTGTCACTGTCCGTGATCCACCAATCAGAACGCAGAGGCGAGACTCGACGCACCAATCAGAACGCTGGAAATTTGCATGCCCGATTACTGGATGTTGCAAAGCATTATAAATGCCTTCAAATCTTATCAAGCTTGTTTGCATAAAAGTAAACATACTCCGAAGACCAAAAAGCACGTCAAGGCAATATTAAAATCTTATCTGATCTCAGAGTATATGAAGACTGTAAATGAGCATACACTTCAAGGTGAAAGGCATTTGTGTTTAACATAATCATGGTATATTTAATCATTGCTCATATGTCACGTGAGTCCATGCAGGTCATAAACGCATTTGCTGTGTTCATCAAAGACGATCGACCAGAATATATACGCACTAAAACTGTGATAAATAACATTACTATGAACAAATAAACTGCGGTGAACTTACCAGTAACACTTTGAGATGTCAGACAAACAGCAATCTGTGATCAGAGCCGTTCTGTAGGCTGTCAGAGGGGAAATGTGATGTTTGGTTGGCGATGCATCGTCCTGCATCCATAGATCCCCCAGTATCCTTCCTCCTTCAGCAGCCCTGCTTCAGCACTGGCCCCTTCACAGCTTTAAACTGTGAGCAGAAAAAGATTTTGACATTATTTCTCAAGTCAAAATGGCCGACCAGGCGACGCGGACGCGCATGCTGTGGTTGTGTGAACGCGCTTGGGCGATCGGTTCGATTTAAAGACGGAGGCGCTGAAGATCCTTCCTTATATATATATACACAATATAAAATTAATGTATCCTCCAATGTATTTATTAACATTATACTGTTGTATTAACATTACATATGTTAAATATTTTGTATAAAAAGAAGTATATTATAATTTAACTTATTTTAAGAAAAATATCCAAATACATCAATCATAAAATAGTATTTTTCCCAAGTTTTATAAGAATATAGTCACAACTGTCATGAACATCAATATATTACTATTATATTACAGTATATTCGTGGGCCAGTAATATGTTATGCAGCTATTGTAACTTGTTTTTGAAAGTTTAACCTTTATTCAGTTTACTCAAGTCATTCTTTTCCCCCTTGGATGCCAATAAATGCATGTAAACACAAAAATAAACATTTAATTTAAAAATAAATCAAAATATAATTTTATTTGAATGATTTTAAAGCGAAAAATAGACATTTGAACATAACAACAGTCATCAGATAATGAGATAATCGCATGCAGAGGACAAATGTGTAATTAAACTTTATTTTAGGTTTTAGACCGAGGCATCATATGACACTAAAAAAGCAAATAACACAAATAAATGAAAGATATTAACACTGTTTCGTGTCCAAAAAAAATAAAAAACAGACGTGATTGTTTATCAATCACACTGCGGCGCAGGAGAGCGAGCGCGCGCGCTGTGCTCAGACACGCGCCCGCGCCGGAGTCACTGACTCGGGAGCGCGCACGTAACTCCACGCAGCCGGCTTTGCTCTCCCTCTCTCTCCGCTGCTCCTCGCGTAGCTGCTGCACCGGTCTGCAGACATGGCGAACGTCGCAGACACCAAGCTCTACGACATCCTCGGAGTATCTCCGTCAGCCACCGAAAACGAGCTCAAAAAGGTAACGGTAGAGACGGTCCTTTCCGCCTCGCGCATCGTACCGAAACGAAACCAAAAATGCGTGTGACGCGAGATGCTGCATGTTGGGGGCCACTGGTGTGTTTTACAGGTTGCATGCTGCTGGGATCCTCCAGTGTGGCCTTTCTTCGGCTCTGGAAATGATTTGGAGAAGGATTTGAAAGATACATAGTCAAATACGTAGTTTGTTTACTATTTGTATTGCTGTACTTGTTAGGCTGAGAGCATCATCAGCCAGGTGCTGCAGACAGATGAAGGTGCTGCTTGCAGTCCAAGAGCATTACAGTGGACGGAGATGCTTAGCTTACCAGCTGCTGTGCTAAACCTGAGCTCGTATCTGATGTGCAGTGAGTCAGAGATGGTTAATGCAATGTCAGAGTCTTGTTTTAGGTGTTTCCTCGATGTGAAACCTCAGTTCTTTATTAGAAGGTGATCAGGCTCTGGCCTCGATGCTCAAGTTGTCTGAGTGTTATGTTGGCTTTTTGTTGTTGTTGTTTGATTGTGTGCACACAAAGGATTTCAGAAAGCACAGCCAGATCCAAAATAATGTGGGATGCGTGGAGTTATCACACAATAGATACATGAAAGAACTGGCAATGTGAATTCAAAGCCACTAGGTCCAAGGAAAGGCACAATCCATGTAATGTGCTTAGTGAAAAATAGCCTGGGTTTCGTTCAAGCATGGCTCTGAAATCTGTCCTTTGATCAGTCAGATGTTGGGGAATTAGGGTCTTCGTCTCAGTACTCACAATTGGGTTTTTTCAATGACTCATGGTATTAGTTTAATATACAGTCACAAATTAGGAATTGTTAAAATTGTAAAGGTTGTTGACAGTAAATTTTAAGCAGTGTCATAGTACATGTAAACATTTTTAAACAGTGTTTTGAAACTAAAAGGCCTATGTTATTAATACTATTGTAATTAAATAACCGTCTAATCGCGGTTGTTTCAGATAACCGCGATTATTGTGCTTTTTATTACGGCAGAAGGGGGAGTCATACACCAGAAGAAACAGAAGAGCACCAGTTTGGTTTTCATGTGAGGGACAGAATTATATTTACATTGTTAAATTTAAGTTTACAGAAACTCATCTCCCTTCTGCTGCAGCTGTCAGTCATTCTCCGCTCAGCGCGTCACGTTCAGTTATGACAGTCAGCACGGTAAAACTCTCTCTCCAAGATTGTATATTCCCATTATAATACTTGATGTGTAGATAAAGGTCTGGGGGATTCGCATAAAATGACTATATTTTGCTGGAGTTCATTGCCCTCTCATTTCTCTTCTCTGTGTTTGTGCCGCGTGCTTCTATTGCTTCAAGCACATCATTCTGCACTCTGCATGTGCATAAGCGCTGTGACTCCATGTTGCTTCAAGCACATCATTCTGTACTCTGCATGTGCATAAGAGCTTTGTGCCGCTTTGTTTGAAGCGTTTCACGTGATCAAAGTTTTGCACACAGAAAGCCTATTAGAAGCCTTTCTTTTTCTATTTTATTTTCATGAATGTATTTTGTAAGAATACAAATAGTTAACAGAATAAACTTGTAAAATGTGCACCAAAGATTTTTTTTCAAGATATAGTTTTTGCTGCTAAATTACACAGTTAGCTAGTTTAATTACATAGCTTATATATTTTTATTCAAATTTAGTTTTTCTCTGTTGTGAGGAAGTGAGTATTTAGTGAATTGTGTTTAACAAAGGGTTTAAAAAAGAGTGACTGTTAGTTCCACAAACACAGTATTGATATTTTGTAGTGGTGTAGAAAAAAAATAGCGCTGGTGTTGGATCTGTATCGGCCGATTCTTAGAATTTGGAATATGTAATCTTACACTGCAAAATAATAACTAAAGAAAGATTAAAAGATTACATCATAATTATTTACTGAACCCTTAAATTAATCACAATTATATAATGAAAGCCATAAAAACAGACAATTAATTGTGATAATCGGCATAATCGTCAAAGCCCTAAAACAGACAATTAATCGCAATAACCGTGACTATTTTTAGACAATTAATCGTCAGCCAAATTTCATAATCATGACAATCCTACTAATGTACAACTAATACATTAAATAATTTAGAATCAAAAATCATTTGCCAAAATGCAAGACTATTTAAATACTAAAATAATGAAAAATCTAAATGGTAACCACAATTCCATAAAAATATACACCTTTATAGTCCACCGAACAAAAATTACTAGCGATTTCCACAGGAAAATTGAAAATTAGTAGAAAAACTGAAGTAGTATTTTCTTATACTAATGTAAATGAACTTCGAAAAAATATCTTTTTTACAGTGTACAGTACATACATTTGAACCTAAAACTGATGCTAAAAATGTCCATGTTATTTGTTAAATTCCCAGAAACTTTTTTAAATTTTTTTTTATTTTTTTTTTATACATTTTATGAAAAAATGTACTGCCAATTAGGCCTGGGAATATTTGATCTAGTTCAGATTCTGGGAGTCGCAATTCCCAAACAATTCTCAATCTGCATTTTCTTATTAATTAGTTTACCGACTTTAAAAATAAATTTATTTCATTATGTATTTATAAGTACTTTTTTGCAAATTAATAATAAATGAAATCATTTGTACCGACATGCAAGGGTGTTGTGGGTGGTTGCTAGGGTGAATTTGGTCATTGCTAGGTGGTTACTTATTAACTTAACTCAAAAGAGCTCATCTTCAAGTCTCTGTGATATTACTGTTTCTATGGTCTGTGAGAAATTAATATTTGTCAGACTGAACATCAAAGTTTCAAACTGAACTCTGAGTATAAGCAATAGTACGGCTAGCCTTATGAAACATCACTAATTAGTGATGATTTTATGATTTTTCTTTTCAGGCATACCGGAAATTAGCAAAAGAGTACCACCCTGATAAAAACCCAAATGCAGGTGACAAGGTGAGATCTCATTTTATCGAAATGTAAGTTCTGAAAGCTATTAACATGATAATAATAATAATTTGATCTGTTTGATTTAGTTTAAGGAGATCAGTTTTGCCTACGAGGTACTGACTAACCCTGAGAAGAAGGACTTGTATGACCGATATGGAGAACAGGGCTTGCGTGAGGGTGGCGGTGGCGGAGCCGGAATGGAGGACATCTTCTCTCACATCTTTGGCGGAGGTCTGTTCGGCTTTATGGGCGGCCAGAGCAGCAGGAGCAGGAACGGTGGCCGACGGAGAGGAGAGGACATGATACATCCATTGAAGTGAGTGAATATGAAAACAAAAAATCTGTTTTTCCTGCAAAACCTGAGAATAAAAAATAAAGTAGACGAAGAGGGAAACTATTTTATGCATGACCAATTTTAAAGGGATATATTACCCAAAAATGAAAATTCTGTCATTGTTTACTCACGCTCAAGTTTTTCCAAACCTGATTGAGATTCTTTCTTCTGTTGAACATAAAAGAAGGTATTTTGGCTACCAGTTGATTGTAGCCATTAGCTGGGTTTCCATCCAAAGTTGCGAATTTAACTTATGCGCAAAATTGGAATATCACATAAAACATTTGCGAACGAGCACCGTTTCCATCCAACGAGTCAAAGAGAACAAAATCGTCACTTCCTGGTGAACTGGCACTAAATACCCTATAGAAAACTTGGATAAGCTACTGAATATAATAATTTTCATATATGAAACATTAATTGCGACTCAGAGCGAGTAGACGAAACACAATAAATGCTGTCATTGCTTTCGGAGGTGAATGCTGCTGTTTGGGAACACAGTCGCGTAAGACAATTATACAGAAATACTTTGATGACACACTTTGCTCAGGCATTTCATAACGACCATAACAACATTTCAGATGCTGTGGAACGAGATCAGTCCGCTGCTAGTCAAGTTATCCCGTCTCGTTGCGCAAAGTCACATGACTTTTTTTGATGCGCTTGGAGGAATTTATTTGCAAAATGCATTTCCATCTCCCATTATTCGCATTAACCCTTTTTCACACAAGTCAAAAACCACCTCAAGCGAGCATAAAAACTTTTTTGCGAATTAAGGGATTTTTATTCGAAATTTGGCATTTCCATCACTCGTTTCTCATGCGATACTTCAAAATGCGCATTAAAACAGGATGATGGAAACCCAGCTATTGACTTCCATAGTATTTTTTTCCATACTATGGAAGTTAGTGGCTACCGTAAACTTGATGGTAAGTAAATAAATGAATGATGACAGAACATTTTTGGGTGAACTATCCCTTTTAGTCAACATGAAATCAAAATTGATCTTATTTATCCGTAATGCCAAATTTACACAAAAACAAAGGTGCAATAGATGCGCTTCTGAAGTGGCATTTACACAAACTGTTTAATCCTGCTCAGAGGTGGCATGAATGCATTTACACAGCAGTTACAACTGTATTCTTTGATGCAATGGGCTGAGATAGTTCAGAACAGGCATAATTTAGTCTGGCTTTTATGCAGCATTACATCTTCACACATAATTTTGAGCAGGCACAGAGCCGCCTTAACTCTACTATGTAAAGGTGCCTTTATTGTGTATGATTTGTCTGTACACGTTATTCCAAATTGTGAGATGTTCCATAAAATGCATGAAAACGTTCTTTAAACAAACGATTTTGAAACTTTCTTTTTGAATACCTGATAGAGTGTCTTTGGAAGATCTGTACAATGGAAAAACAACCAAACTACAGCTAAACAAGAATGTACTCTGCAGTGCCTGCAATGGGTGAGTGTGTGTGAGCAGGATTTTATACACCATCTTTGAGAGTTATAACAATTAAGTTCCTATAGATTTTAAGCAAAATATCCTTTTTTTCTAAATGAACCTATCTTTTTTTCCTCAGTCAAGGGGGTAAAACGGGGGCCGTGCAGAAGTGTGCCACGTGTCGGGGCCGCGGCATGCGGATCATGATCAGACAGCTGGCTCCTGGCATGGTACAGCAGATGCAATCCGTGTGCACTGACTGCAATGGAGAGGGTGAGAATTCATTTTCATTCAGTGAACTCGGTTTGTGATGGTCTGAATACAACATTTCAATGCTTGGTTGCGTTATTAGGGGAAGTGATCCATGAGAAAGACCGCTGTAAAGAGTGTGAGGGTCGTAAGGTGTGTAAAGAGGTAAAGGTCTTGGAGGTGCATGTGGATAAAGGAATGAAACACGGACAGAAGATCACATTCAGCGGAGAGGCGGACCAGTCGCCCAACACAGAGCCTGGAGACATTATACTGGTACTGCAGGAGAAAGATCACGAGGTAACACACACACACACAATGGGCTTATAGTAGCACTCAAACTAACTACTATTTTGATTTTCTGTTAATTTATTGGTTACTTTGCCCAATGTTCTTCCGTAGATAATGTGCACACTGAAATCTATAAATGTAATTTGCACAAAAATGGTCTAAAATATAAAGGTTAGAATAAAACTGATAAATTCGTATTACCATTACTATTATTATTCATTATTAATTTACTATTTATATTAAATTAAATATTAAAAAGTATTTGTATTTTAAAAAGGTTTTTTTAAGGTTAAAAAATGAATTTTTACTATTTTAATAATCCTGTTAAAATTGCTATTCATAAATGCATCATTACTTGTGTTGCATACAGATTTCAGGTTTCAGTTAAAATTAATTAAATTTATAATTAATTTACTTAAATTTTATGTTGCATCAAGAATATTGTTATGATAAACAATTGTGCTTTATTTCCTGTTGCACTTTAATTTACATATGCATGTGCTCTTAAAGGGACATATCACTCAAAAATGAAAATTGTCATCATTTACTCACCTTACACTTGTTCCAAACCTGTATGAGTTTCTTTCTTCTGTTGAACACAAAATAAGTTATTCTGAAGACTGTTGGTAACTGAACTGCTGACCATAGCCATGGACTTCCATAGTATTTTTTCCAGTTAATGGCTACCGTCAACTTGAGGCTGAGTAAATGATGATAGAATTTTAATTTTTTAGGGTGAACTTTCCCTGTAAGTATATTTGAAGTGAAGCAAGCAACATCTAATCACTTTCTGGCAGTTAAGATGTGCTGTTTTGCAGAATGAAAATGTTTGCATTATAAGAATATAACATTAAAATGGAAGTAAATGTGTTTTTCCACTGCTTTTAAAGCAAAAATGCCTACGGATCTTGTTAACAGGAGTTCCGTCGTGATGGAAATGATCTGCACATGGGCCACAGGATTGGCCTTGTGGAGGCCCTGTGCGGATTTCAGTTCATGCTCACACACCTCGACGGACGACACCTTGTCATCAAATATCCCCCTGGCAAAGTCATAGAGCCAAGTGAGCACAATGTTTTGTCAATGTTTTGTTCGTGTTTTTGTAGAATATGCTGTAGGAAATGTTGTGTTTGTTGTCAGGTTGTGTAAGGGTTGTCCGAGGGGAAGGAATGCCTCAGTACAGAAACCCATTTGAGAAAGGAGATCTGTACATCAAGTTTGACGTCCAGTTTCCTGAGAACGGCTGGATCAGCACGGAGAAACTAACGGTGAGTTTTCAACAGTGCTGTCATTGTTAACTAAAATTATTACTTTTATTGTTATTTTTTTTAAAATAAATATTTTAAATATTTTAAATAAATAAAATATAAATATTAGATTTAGATATTTCTTTTCATATTTTTAAGCTTTTTAAGTTGGAGTAGTATAATTACTAAAATCCAAGCTTAAAAATAAAGCTAAATAGAAATTAATAAAATTAAAATTAATAAAAACAAAATTTACTAAAATTAATTAATTTTTATTACTTTTTTATTTTTTGTTTGTTAAAATTAAAATAAATTAAAATACAAAAATAAAAGCTATTTCAAAATATATAGTAATAGTTTATGAATAATTCTAAACCTTATATTATTTATATATATATATATATATATATATATATATATATATATATATATATATATATATATATATATATACACACACACACACATACATACATACATACATACATACATACATACACACATATATATATATATATACACACATATATATACATATATACACATATATACATACACATATACACATATACATACATACACACACACACACACATATATATATATATATATATGGTTTTTTTTTGTTTTTTTTTTTAAAGTATGCAAATATTGGCTAAAATTTTACATTTTCAAATTTTACATGTTCATTGGTAGTGCGCCTATGATACCTTAAAATATTTTCTAAAGTACCTGACTAGGTTTTGGAGCTATTGTTTTTTATAACTAAAACCATAAAAAATGTTACATGAAATAAATTAAATGTTATGTTGAAGTTTTCGTTCAGTTTAACTTGATGTACCGGGAAAAAAAAAGTGCAATAAAAATTAAAACTAAATAAACACAAAAAAAAAACAAGCAAATAAAAGTGGAAAAAAACAACAACAAAATTACTAAAACTTTAACTGAAGTTAAAATGAAAAATATAAAAATGAAAATTAATACACAAACTGTTGAGACTGGAGTGTACCTGACAAGATGCAGACTTTGACTGAAGTGCCCTATTTCTTGTGTGTTTGTTCACACAGGAGTTGGAGGATCTGTTGCCGTCGCGTACAGAGGTTCCTGTCATCTCAGCCGATGCGGAGGAAGTTGATCTGCAGGACTTTGACATCAGTCAGGGATCGTCTGGTGGTCACCGCCGTGAAGCATACAATGACAGCTCCGACGAAGAAGGTGGTCCGCATGGTCCGGGGGTGCAGTGCGCCCACCAGTAGTCCCAGAATTTTTTTGGGGGAAGTGTTATGATTCCCTTTTGTCGGACAGATTCAATCCCCGCCCTCCACGTTCATCATATAGTGAACCGAACACACACACTTGCAGTATATATAGACATACACTTACTTATTTACTGCAATCTTACCTACAAGTACACTCATTCATGCACTGTTTTAAAAGAAAAAAAGACAAGCATAACTAAAGGCAAAGCAAAATAATTTATTCATCGATACTTCATTTCCATTGTAGACTTTCATAGTATATATGCTCTCTGAATATATAAAACTCAGTGTCTGTGGGGAGACAGACTGTGTTGTTTAAGTTGTAATTAACACGCGCACGCACAAATTTGTTAAAGACTGAGGCATTGTGGAATAGTTCAATAAATTGTTCAGACCTGTTTCATTATATATTTGCCAGTTATTCAGGCACTGTCAGTCATCTTGTACTGTTGTGCTGGTTTATATTCAAATGGCAGGACAGAATAGCATGCATGTGGGCGACACACTCTCTACTGAGATTAATACGAAGCAAACCAAACCCAGAAGTGTTTTAATGTGCTTACTGTCTATGATAAAAGAGTCATGCAACTTATTATTTGCCAAAGAAACACCACAGTCTTCTTAAAAGATCAGCAGCCAATGTGTGCATGCATTGTAAGCACTATTATAAACCTGTAGGGGGCGGCATTCATCATTGGCAATTAGGAAAGTGTTTGAACTGTGAATATGAGTTATCATTCAAACAGTTACTTTTGTGCTCATACATCAATAAAGTGGATGAATGTTTTGACTGTGTGCTGTATGTTTGTAGAAATGGGTTTGAGTACGCACTAGCGTCCTTCTTCAGTTTCTGTCATGTGTTGAGCTGTGGGCGCAAGGAGCTCTTTAAACCCAGCTGTGTTTCTATAAAAACAAAACATTGTTAGATTAATACAACTTTCCTTTTTTTCATTTAGTTTCAAACTCAGGATTTTCCTTCTTCACAAATGAAGAAATTTAGCAGATTGTTGATGCTGCTCTTTGTTCAATCACCACAGGTTGTTTCGTACGGAAGCCCATTTCTGTCATGTTAGAAAAATAATTCTGCTTTGGTAGATCAAATTATGGCATAAAAGGTCAAAACTGTCATAATTATGAGATAAAAAGGTAAAAATTATGAGAGAGTCATGATTCCGACAAAAATAATCGTATAAATGATTTTTGTGCATTTCAATTTATGACACTTTAATCTCATAATTTCGGCTTTTTATCTCAGTTATGACAGGTCATCATTTTAACAGTTTGTCATAAATATGAGTTAGTATGTCAATGTCCACCTTTATCTCAATTTTTAATCATAATTTTGACTGTCACTTTTGACTTTTTCAACATAATTTAGATTTTTGCATGTCAACCTGTCTCATAAATATGATTTGTCAATTTGGACTTGTCATAATTTGATATCTTATGTCTTAATTTCGACTTTTATTGTAATTTTGACAGTATATCAGCTTTGACTTTTTATCTCATAATTCTGACTTTTATGTAATTATTTACCTAAGCATGCTTTCTTACACAGCAGAAATGGGTTTCCATAGGTTTCAAAAACGCACATAAGACTTAGACATCAGGATAAGTGAGGGTGAAGTACTTCTTTAAATGACATGAAACATATGGTGATCACTGTCAGAATGAACCAGTCTTGTGTAAGTATGTTACCTCTCTCGTCTGGTCTGGAGAATGCAGGAACGTTCTCTCCTTATCTGCTGGAGTTTCTCTCTTACTAAAGTTTTCTGTTGTTGTTCATCCTCCTAGAACATTCAGTTAACATTTACATCATGTCCACATTGATAATGTGCATGTGAGTGTGTGTGTACATGTTGTAGTGTGTCGGTCAGATGTCTGAGTGTGTCTTCCTGCGTCAGACCCAACAGATCTTCATCTGCCTTCCGACTCTGGACGATAGCCAGTCGCTCTTGAACCTGAACAGATGGAAAGACAATTTACTTACAGTTCAACTGTCAACTATAAACTGTTTTTTTCCCAACCTGAAATAGACCCTGCGTACCAAATTTACATTCCTGGTCTTCTTGTGCATAATTCATCATTGCATGTTATTTCATTCATAAAATCTTGTCTATCGTTTTTCCTAATTGAACAACCTGTTTCACTCAAAAATGTCTTATGAAAGTAAGAAGGGTTATGAATTTGGCCTCTTTAATGAATATTCCGCAAATAAAAATAGGGAAGCCCATTTCCACCACATAAGAAAAAAGTTTATACAAAAAGTTGAATTTTAAAATACCAAGTCAGAATTATGAGATAGAAAGTCAAGTATAATGACATGGAATGTCATTATTAGGACAAGTTGAAATTATGAGATAAGTCAAAAATTATAATAAAATCATAATTATACTGTCTTTGAGATAAAAAGTTGATTATGATATCATAATTAGAACAAAGAATTTAAACTTTTCATCTCATAATTTTAACTTTGTCATTTTGAACTTCTATTTCTTATGACTTGGCATGTCAATTTTTACTTTTTACTTTTTATTATAATTGTCACAATTAAGAATTTTTGTCATAATTATGACTTTATCTTATAATCATGACAGAATTTCAGAATTTCAACTTTGTATGCCATAGCAAACCATGACTTTTTTTCTTGTGTGGCACAAATGGACTTCCATAAACCACATATTTTGAAGATGGCCCAGAACTGAGTTTGCTCACTCTGAGTAGTTGTCTGTCTCGGTCTCGTTGCCAGCGTCGCTCTGCTCTCCTCTGGATGTCCACTAGGCAGCGCATCGTGGCCTCCCGCTGCAGCTGCTGCTCCTCACCCGCTCTCTCACGGACCTCCTCGTTCCTCTGCTCCTGAAGCGATGCCTCCATATCATGGGTCTCGAATATTTGTGTGTCTGGGAAACACTTGCTGGTGCCGTGTTAGTGTCTGTTGTGTCAGAGTTTTGTAGCAGCTGTGGCTCAGTGGGTGGTGTTTGCTCGGGCTGCTGGGTGTGACTGAATGTGAACTCTGCATCTCCTATGACCTCCTGTTGCTGCCCAGCCTGGAGAACACAATGATACTTGTTTTAGAATTATTGTGAAAGGCATTTTCCTAGTGATTCCAGAATTCTTAAGTAAAAGACATGAAGTCAAAAGACAGAATATGGCTATATCCTATTTATTATATTTTGTTCATTTTCAGCTTTACTTCTTACATTGCGATAGACATCAAAATAAAATAAAAATACTAATATAAATATTATAAAAGTAATTCCCTGCAAAGAAGAAGTGTACTTCATATCTTTTTAAAGATTAGTGCATTACTAGGATATTGGGGGCACTTCAAATACATATTTTGTATCACAGGGGTTCAGATAACAAGGTTGATAACCTCTGGTTTAACAATTCCTTATATCAGAGATTATTTATTACAGATAGTATGCAAATAGCAGAGAACACAGAGAGACTTTATTATAGGTCAAAAGGGAACCTAGAGATGGACCAGAGGTAATTTCAAGTGATTGTCTTACTGCGATGAAGCCTGAACAGTCGTCTTGGATTTTTGTCTTTCCTTTCACACTATCTGTGTGATCTGAATGCATTTCTTCATATTGTTCTCTTAGCTGCAGTGAGATGGAGCTTATGTTCTCCTGCTGTGTGTAAATGTTCACATCATGTGGAGTTGTGTTATCAGCTGTATCCTCCTGCACTACAATAGACACGGCCTCTACTTCCTGTTGAGGTGAGATCACTTCCTGTAGAATTAAACCTTTCTATGTATGAATGAATAATTTGAGCTGATTTAAGATAGAAAGAGTGCATGTGTTTGTGTGTACCTGAATGTGATTCTCTGCGTGGGCTGGTTTGCTCCAGGCCAGTGTGATCAGAGAGTTTTGTTTCTCCACTGAAATCTCCTCATGGTCTCGTTTGCTCTCATTCTGTCCCTCCCTTCTCTCTCTGTCTCCATCCCTCGTCTCCATCATGCTCTCTTCATCTCTTGGGTTCCGGACACACAAGATCTCTAAGTATCTTCTGGATCTATAGCCATGCCACAGCCTTGAAACAGAAATGCAAAATAAATGCATTTATCACAAAAATATGAAGCAGCACAACTGTTTTCAACATTGATAATAATTAAAAATGTTTCTTTAGCAGCAAATCAGCATATTAGAATGATTTATCAAGGATCATGTGACACTGAAGACTTGAGTAATGATGCTGAAAATTCAGCTTTGCATCACAGGAATAATTTGCATTTTAAAATATGTTTAAACAGAAAACAGTTATTTTAAATTGTAATATTTCACATCAATACTGTTTTTACTGTATTTTTGATCAAATAAATGCAGCCTTGGTGAGCAAAGAGACTTTAAAATTCTGACCGACCCCAAACTTTTGAAGGTCAGTGTACATGTAAATGTCACTAGTTTTAATGACAATAAACTTTCTTGTATCCCCATTTAATGCTTCAATATATGGTCTGGCATATGAGTGTTTGCCATTTACCAGTGCAAACTTCTTGTTTTTCACCATCTGATGGCTCTTCCTGTTCCTGTTCATTCCTCTCTCTCTCCTAACAGACAAAGAATACAGTTACTCACATTTTATTCCTTTCAATTGAATACCTATTGAATTCAGTAGTTTCTTGCTGCACTTTAGGTTCGACAAAGAAATTTCTATGTATCAAGAGCCATTTCTCACTAGAAAGGATTCTTGAAGAAACATGATTCTCTGGATATTATAAAAGTTCTTTATATTACTCTATAGGTTCTTCAGATCCTTGCATGCATTATTAAAAATAAACATCACTATTAACACCCCCTTTTGAAACCTTTATTTTTAAGAGTGCAGTTTATTCAGATCTCTGCATACAGTAGATTAACAGCAAAATGATTTTCTAATGAATCATGAAACGCAAAAGGATCTAATATGGCAAAGAATCTAAAAGCTTGTTTTTTGATTGATAATGTGTAAGTAATTTGTCATTACAGTGTGAGCGTTCTCTGCACTGGTGCCTCTGCTGGCGTTCGCTGGTACATTTGACTGCAAAACTTCACGCAGGTTGTGGAAACTGGGTCTGTGAAGTTCACTTTCATATTTGCGAAGCAAAGTCCAAAGACCCTGAGGGTTCTGAGAAGTGAAAGAGACATTAATTCACACAATAAATATCATCTGATCTGCACACTGTCAGGACACATTCAGAATGTTTGGTTTACTTACTACTTTGCTTTTCATATTCTTTAACTTTATTTTTAGGTTTGCATTTTCTGTTTTAGCTTAGTTTAAATTTGAAAATGCACAGATGATCTATTAGAGTTACTACAGTATGTACTATGGTTCTGTTCAAAATGAAATACTTGCATGCTGATTACAGCACAGAACAGTATATGCTGTATATGCTGAGATTCACCACATCTGGCAGAGAGTTTAAAACGGTCCAGGCCTCATCATTGTGTGCTTGTGTCAGCTGGGTCAGCAAATGAGTGGCATATTCCCCCCATGAGACATCTATCCCAGAACACCCTGGGGCGAATGGTCCAGGATAAGAACCATGTGCTTCCTGTAGAGAGGCTTTAATCTGCTGCAGGCTCCACACACAGCTCCGATCCACCGCGTTTCCATGAACCACATCTGAAAGATAGACACGTATGCACACCTTAATGAAAACCAGAGGCATATTTTCCTGCTGATGTGCTTCTAATGCTAAGTTACTAGTCATTTCGGCTAGTTCACCCAAAAATGAAGCCCAAATCTTATTAATTTGGAACAACATGAGGGTGAGTAAATCACGACAGAATTATCATTTTTAGGTGAACTATCACTTTTGTAGTGGTGTGTGTTTTCATATGTAGTTGATGTTTTTAACTGTTGTTTTTCTGAATGTTTCCCTCGAGGTCACTCAGGGAAAGCCTGTGTAAGATCTCCACCAATCGTTTCCTGCTCCTGACACAGAACCAAAAACTGCAGCACAGCCTGATGGGTAAAAAAATTAAACAATCTATAATATAATAATAAAACTGTACATAACACAAGCATATGAGGCAAATATTTCAACCTTTGTCATGTTGGAATTATTATATATTTCACGATAATCGCACATGAATCTGTGTATTTAGTTTACTGTTCATAAAGCTGGTTTATGAGGAGACCAACTGAATTTCCCATGTTTTTCCTCAATTTCCCATCATTCTTTGCGGGAGCATAAGAATGATACAATATACAGTAAAAAAAAAAAAAAAAAAAAAAAACTTTTATTCAGCAAGGATGCATTAAATTGATCTAAATTGACAGTAAAGAGATTTATATTATGTTACAAATTATATTACAAACTATATATATATATATATATATATATATATATATATATATAGACACACCCACACACTGTATATATGTTATGTTAAACTATTTCTATGCTGTTCTTTTTTTCTATTTCTAATGCTGTTCTTTTAAACTTTCTTATAAACATTTAAATATTAAACTCTTTTCACCATTGATTATAATAAAAAAAATGTTTCTTGAGCAGCAAATCAGCATATTAGAATTTCTGTAGCATCATGTGAGACTGAAGACTGGGGTAATGGTGCAGAAAATTCAGCTTTGCATGACAGGAATAAATTACATCTGAAAATATATAGAAAAAATATGTGAAAACAGTTGTCTTTTAAATTATAATAATAATAATTCACAATATTACTATTTTTACTATATTTTTAATCAAATAAAAAGTCTCTTATGCCTTGGTGAGCACCAAACATGTTCATTGCATTCCAACCAAAATTCTTTGAACTTATAACACAACATACTGTAACTTCTGAACTCTCAAATAGGAATTTGGAGGACTTGAAGGGAGCAAATGCCTTGTCTATGTGCACACATTACCTGTTGTGTGCAATTTCCTGTTTTCCAGCCCTGCTGTGTTTTAGCAATGGGATCCAGATTTTCCTGAAGCCAGATCCTGGTGAGATCCTGACTGACTGAACCTCTCATATAAGGCCTAGAGCACACAGAGATGGTTTGGATTCAAGCTTGCACACTTCAGAGTGAAAGTAGGTGGATGTGTCAGCATGTAAAGTTTTAAATACTGATGATGTGTCCACTTCCCATATTTAACACACTCACCATCTGTCCCAGTGCTGTCTGGCGACCAGCAGCGAAGTGTAGGACTGATTCTCTCTCTTAGCTCTCCTCACAGCAACACACATACTGAGATATATAACACGCAGAGCTTCCTGTCCCAATCTGCAGGACCAATAAATCACAACACAACATTTTCAACCATTAGCATAGTATGTTTAATATTACAGATTGACATTTCATGCTTAATACGCCAGTATATGAATGTATAAGTTTCTAGTTATGCATGCTCATATTTATTATGTCATAGAGTGCAGGAAGGACATATTTTTGTAGGCCAAAACTCGTAAATGAGTTCCAGTTCCATTGTTGCAAAGTCTGTGGGTAACACAAGCTCAAGACATTTTCACATAAAATACATCAGTAATACACACTAACTTCTGGGTTGACCTACAAAAATGCATCATCGCTACAACACTACAAAGCATTCGAATTGCATTCTCAGAGTAGCGCTAGGGGCGCTATTGTGGGTAAAACCATGAATTGTCTTCTATGGTTAGTTTTCTTCAGGTCATCATGTGTCTAAATTGACTTTATCTGAGATATTTGAGACCTACTGATGCTTTAAGCCAATCACGTGCATTTATGAGAATTCATCAGCCAATGAACATACAATAGAATGACCTGTTCATGAGCGCACTGATCGATTCCTTCTCATCTTGATAATGTGATTCCAGTTCTGACAGGAAGATGACAGCGGACCAAGCCTGATCTCTAGGTTTAACACTCTCAGGACAGCCTCGCAAGACCACAGAAACACAGCTCCTGCCATATTCATCAAATATAATTAATGTGTAATGTATCAGAACAACAGCTCCTGCCATATTCATCAAATATAATTAATGTTTAATGTATCAGAACAACAGCTCCTGCCATATTCATCAAATATAATTAATGTTTAATGTATCAGAACAACAGCTCCTGCCATATTCATCAAATATAATTAATGTTTAATGTATCAGAACAACAGCTCCTGCCATATTCATCAGATATAATTACATAATAATAATGTATTTGAACCACCATAATTATCATATAATTAAGTATTAATGTATTTGTTGACACTGTACTTGAAGCCTTTATATACACAATGCTTTATAAATATATAAATATATTTTGGTAACACTTTACAATAATGTTTCATTAGTTAATGTTAATTTAACATTAGTTAATGCATTAACTAAAATGAACTTACAATGAGCAATACATGTACAGTATTACAGTATTTATTATTCTTTGTTAATGTTAGTTGTTAAAAGTACAACTATTCATTGTTAGTTCCACCAAATAATATTAACAGATACAACTTTTGATTTTAATAAACTTTAGTAAATGTTAAAATTAACATTCATTAAGATTTATAAACGCTTTAGAAGTATTTTCATCATCATTTCATGGCAAAGAATGGCGTTAACAAATATTAATGAGTAAAACTTTACTGAAGTGTTACCGGTATTTTTAATGCATCATGCCTCATAATGCACCTTATAATACATTGTATGATCTCTTGAATAATTGTAACCACAGTTATAAATGCATTACACTACTTATCTATTCATTGTTACACCTTTAGAAAGTATAATGCATTAAAACATGACAAACAACCAATTTCAGATTTAACGGAATCTGCAACTATTATAATGCATTTTAATGTTGGTTACGTACAATTATTCATGAAAATATGCACAGTAATGCATTATAACATTATGCATTATACGTAAAGGCTTCAAGTGTTACTTACAATGTAGTTTCATAATTATATTTGGGTTTAAACACCAAATATATAATGGCAAAATCAGCAACTGCACATACAGTTGCACAAATAACTAGTAGTATCTGTAGCACCAGAGGGCCCCAGGAAGCCCACACACCTGAAGCCAGTCTCTGTGTCTAAAAGCCAGCTCTACACATGCTCCTAGTTCACACACACATTCTGTCTGATCCCACGCTGACATCGAGTCCCACCAAACAACACCTGTAATGATGTGCAAAAACACAATGAGAACTATTCTGTGAAAGGGAACTTTTATGAACTCAGAATATCTGTTACCATACTCATCCTGTAACATCTCTCTGTACAGTCGCTCTCTGATGACCTCATATTTGTAGTACAGGAGTTGAAGCATGTCAGTAGTGCTGGAACAGATCCTGACAAGTCTCATGACGCCAGTGTTCCTCTGAGAAAGAGATGGTAGGACACTCCACACGCCGTCAAGAACGAGTCTGAACACAAAGCAGAAGGAATATGTGGTGAATTTGTTCAATGGAATTGTGAGCAGCTGAATGAAAGAGTTTGTATAAGTGACCTGGTGTAAAGTCTCTTGGCTATGTTCTGAAGACACAAGATACTAAACTGCTCTGGATCCTGCTCCTATAAAAAAAAAAAAAAAACAATCAAAAGATGCACACATATATTTAGCAGACACCTTTCTCCAAAGTGATTAACAAAGGAGTGAATGAGCTAAAATAGAGTGCAAAGCTGATTAACAAAAACATGCAAAAACAAATACAAAATAAACAAATTTTAAAACATAGATATAAATTAATATTTTAGATATAGAATCATTTACAAATATAATATTATATTATATTATACAGTCTTATGCATGCTCATATAATATAATATAATATAATATAATATAATATAAATACGATTTGGTTTTCTACCTGTTGTCTGGAGCTGAAGTTGATTGTTGAGGATTGTGTGTTTTGTTTATGATCAATTCTACCAGCCTTCAACATCTGGAGATCCCAGTACAGCTACAGAAAATATAAGCCATTCACATCCTTGAATTTATATAATATAATTTCACAATTTAACATGATTTTCGAATTCAAGCACCCAAAGACCCAAAGCAATATCTGACAAGATAGGTCAGGTTTACTGTAAAAAAAATAAATAAATAATCCATAGAAAATGTCCTGGCAGAAAATTACAAGTATGTTTTTTAAGTTTATACCCTTCATTCCTAAAACGAAGCACAATGAAATGAACAATTCAAAATACAGCTAAAATACCTGTGAGAAATTCCTTAATATTAGCATGGTACAATGCAATATATTTTTTACTGACATTTTAGAGGTTTGTTTTCAGAATCAAGTACTCAATTCATTGTCAAATTATTTCAAGAGAAAAATTTAAAATTTATATATATATATATATATATATATATACACACACACACACACACACACACAGTATATAAAATGTACATATTGTAATATATATTATATTATCTTAATTTAGATTATTTACTATAAAAAAGAAAAAATAGACAAAGCAAAATATTGTAGAGAAATATAGAGAGAATTAAATGAATTAAATACCTCTTCTCTGTTCTCACGTTGTTTCTCCATCACTAGGAGAACATGCAGAGCTCCTCTGGCTGAACATGACAAGCCTCCACTTTGACCTCTGACCTGAACACATCACACAAACGTTTCCCTTCTTTTTCTTTCTACTTCTCTTTTCTGTCTTATTCATGAGATTCTGAGACAGCAGAACGTCTTGTTCACCTGTGAAATGGCTCTCTTTGTCTCGTCCAGGCTGGCAGTGATGAGGAAGACGCTCTTATAGAGGGAACAGATCATGTCCACGCCGACCTCATCATCCTCATGTACACCCATCGACTCGCAGACCAAATGCAAACACTCTTCCATCCTAAAAAAGACAAAGCACCTTGTGTAAGCTTGATTTCATCGTCCTAAATGCCTTGAAATGAAAAAAAATGTATATACGTACACAACAGACATAATCAACATGAACTGAGTTCTTGCCGTACTTCATAATGAAATTCAAACATAACTGATAGTTTTACCTTATATAATTTAAACAGGAAAAGGGAAATTGTCTCACCTGTTCACTGAGTTTATATTCATGAATGATGCATGATTACAACAAAGCCAAGTCTGTTGCTGAGGAAACCATTAGAGACAGATTACAGAAGAAGACCTTCAGTTCAGCACTGGCCACACTCTTCCTCAGACAAATCATGACACTCAATCAGCGACGATACATAAACACCAAAATGTCTCGCTGAATCTTAGATAGATACTTATGCTAAATATGATACAGTATGACTTTTTAAACATAAAATTAAATGTTTTTTAATGCATGTTTATCTAGCAAAAAAAAATAATAATAAAATTGCAAAATTGGGTTGCTTTTTGTACAGTTTTATTTTAAATCCGGTGACTCACCTGATGGCAAAAAAATCTCCCAACAGTTCATATGCAAATTCAAATAGTGTAAAACAGGTGAAAATGACTGTTAGAAAACAAAGTACTGCACTTTTGTTTTTGTATTGTTTTTTTTTTTATTTGTTTTTTTTCACTGAAAGGGTAATGTGAATAAACCATTTTAGAAGCAAAATAAGAACAAACAGGGCTGGGTAAAAGTGGAATTTTGTGTAATAACGTGACACGTAAATATAAGAATAGAATGTTTATGACAATGTCATACAAAAAACCTGAGAATGTTAATGCATTTGATGAATATAACAAACATGACTCAAAATAATCCTGTGAAGGCACTGTTAGATTTAGCTTATATTGTGTTTCTATTTTTATATAGATTTACTGTCAATGTTGCAAATGAAGTGTCTTTATAACATATTGCTTATAAAACCGTATTTTAAGAGAGTAACAAAACATTTAAATCACAATACCAGTGCAACAGCCAAAAAAAAAAAAAAAAACCTATCAAAACCAGTGCAGATAAAACTATTGTTTAACTCATATCAATTTGTTTCAAAATATCAAATTAAAGAGGAAAAGTCCAGAAAAGCAACTTAGGGCATGGAATTTGAATTAAAAAGAAATAAAGCAAATTCTGATTTCATGTTGACTTAAAGAGCTTGTTGTGGTTTATCAGATCTCAGCATTAGCTGGTTTGACTCCATGTGATGTTAGGTGGAGTTTGCCATGGATAATTTTGGGGCATTTCTCAGGGGCGATGCAGTGGGCGTTGTGTTCCACCAGGCCAGCGGGACACTGGCATCCCGGCACACAGGGTTTGAAGCAGTGAGCCTCAATCACGCCGAGCGGCACGTCTTTATTAAAACACGTCTTAGGACACGGCGGCCCGCATTCATCAAACACATAACCGCGGTCCAGCGGACAACCCACGGCTGTAGGGATGGAGGAGAGAAAAGATGGAGTTATACTAAAGCACAACTAATACGAAATGATTTCAATCTTCTTATGCAAAGAAAATATATGTCCTTATACAGGTGCATCTCAATAAATTAGAATGTCGTGGAAAAGTTCATTTATTTCAGTAATTCAACTCAAATTGTGAAACTCGTGTATTAAATAAATTCAATGCACACAGACTGAAGTAGTTTAAGTCTTTGGTTCTTTTAATTGTGATGATTTTGGCTCACATTTAACAAAAACCCACCCTAATTTATTCCTGTGAATTTTCAGCATCATTACTTCAGTCTTCAGTGTCACATGATCCTTCAGAAATCATTATAATATGTTGATTTGCTGCTCAATAAATATTTTTGATTATCATCGTTGAAAAGGATTGTTTTTCAGGATTTTTTGATCAATAGAAAGTTCAAAAGAACAGCATTTACCTTTTATCTTTTGTAACATTTTTTATATGTATCAATATATAGCCATACATGGCCTATGCATATATTGCAGTATATTGAAAAACATAAGCACTAATATACTGTATTATGTTGTCCAGTATATTCCCATATCGTTTTATTTTGTAAGGGTCAGCTGTACAGCTCTACAGAAGGCAAATGTCATTATTCAGCTCAATTTAGTTCAACACTGATTCAATTATTTCTTCAATAACAGTGTCAATGTTGCAATATTCATCAATTATGAAAGAAATTGAATTCGGCTATAAAGCAGCTCTACAGAAAAAAATAGTATTATTCAGCAAATCAGTTCAGTGTTGATTCAATTCAGTTTAATGACACTGTCAACACTGCAAAGTTCATCAATTATAAAATGATGGCAAAAAACAAAAGCATTTTAAAGTGTACATACTGTACAGTATGTGTATTTTTTACTCACCGCAGAGTGTCGGCGATCTCCACTGCAGGATAACCCCAGCTTCACGGCACTCAGACGCATAAGCCTCCAACACGTCACACAAACACTCATCCGTATTGGAGCCGCAGGCACACAGATCATACACACATGAAGCATAGAACATCTCGGGTGGCACCAGCTTATGACAGCGCTCAAACACTGATGACTTCAGCACTGCGCAGCGAGCGTTCGCAGTCTTACGGGCCGAGTAACCTGCTTCTTTACACGGGCTAATGTTTACTGCGTCAGGACACTGAACACTTGGATTTCCACTGCCCACCTGCAAGGGGATCAAAGTACATTTAGTTTAACATTCATTTCAAATACTAATTTACAATAGAAAATTATGCATCAGAGGTCTCTTCAGACTGGTTGAGCCTTGGTGTATAAATGGGAAAAACAGGTTTGAAATCCCAATCCCTTCCCACATTCTCCACCAAAAACGGTCTTATTCACTTCTGGTGTCAACTACAGTCCAACATATCAATAAGCAAAGACAGCATGAAGATGTTTTAGTGTTTTAACCTTCCAGTTGTTTCCGAACACCGCTTCAGAGTTGGTGATTTGTCTGTTGCGTAGTTTCATGTCGTCCTGAGGGTAGTTATTGAAGTTGCCGCATAAACCGCACATGTGCTTTTTGTAGGTACCAGGAACACTGACTTCCAGATGAGAACGGCCATTCCACAACACCTTACATCACAATCAGCAAATAAACATAAGTGTCATCATGAAATGCATGCATATTACAAACTAATGAAAATTAATGTGGGGTATCCATGTAGATAATCTGATATGGGATGAATTACATGATAAATGTTTGAATTCATATTTAAATATCAGACTTTGCTCTCAGACTTTGGTATATAGGCAAATCTGAGCACAGTTTGATAAATTAGAGCTCTTCTGAAATTTCAAGATTACCAGGGGTTCTTCTCAGTAGAAAAATCTAAGAAGTGAAAAACTTCTCCAGTCATCACTGTTTGCCCTCTATATAACTGCATTGATATGCCAGTAAGGCCCAATAAAATCTTGTTTCTGATATTTCTTTCCTAAAGGAGACTGAACACAGAGTGAATTCATGCAGAGACTGTACCTTCAGCCCCACATTGGTGTTCAGGAGGATGGTGTTGGTCTTGCGCTCCAGGTAAACATACGGTTCTTTAAGAAATGGCAGCGAGACTTGTTGATAATCAACCTGATGGATCGAAAAAAAGAAGAAGAAGAAAGGTAAGCAACAAGCAAAGTTGTGAATATTAAACATAGATATAAGGCAAAAAGAACAGATAATTTAGATTATGGCATCCCAGTTTGGGTCTGATGAAAGTTTGAGTTGATGAAAATGATAACTTAAATTATAAAAATATAAAATTAAAATAAATAATAAAAAAGATTTAACTGTATGTCATGTGACCATTAACCAACTTAAATGTAATGTAAACATGCGCATGTGTTGTTAAATTATTGAAAGAGTAACTAATACTTCCAAGCAAATATTTTAGGCAAAATGGGAATAGTGAACATTCAAATAAACTATAAAAACATTTCAAAATTCTATAATGTAAATCAAAATTAAGCTGAAATATACAAAATACCATTTGCATGGTAAGCAATGAAAAAGTTTAAACAATACTGTAGAACATACTGTATTACCTTGACAATCCAGTCCTGAAACAGCTGTACCACAATATCTCCAATAAACACAGTCACTTCTTTAGTCCAAGACACTCCATTACGTCCTCGGTCCTCATTAGACACATGAACACTGGAACACAAAAGTGTCTATTTAGTCTATGTACATATGGACTACGCTTTTTAAATCTCTTTATGTTGCTAACTTCCATTTTTGGGTGAATTATCCCTCTAATGCACAAAATACACTACTGTTCAAACATTTGGGGTCGGTCTCATGCTCACTCATTTGATCAAAAATACAGTAAAAACAGTAATATTATTACAAACAGTAATATTATCACTAATAACGGTTTCCTATTTGAATATATTTTAAAATGTATTTTATTCCTGTGATGCAAAGCTGAATTTTCAGCATCATTACTCCTGTCTTTAGTGTCACATGATCCTTTAGAAATCATTCAAATATGCTGATTTGCTGCTCAAGAAACATTTCTTATTATTATCAATGAAAGCCTGATGCACTGCTTAATATTTTTGTGGAAATTGTGATATTTTTCAGAACAAAAAGTTCAAAAGAACAGCATTTATTTGAAAGATTTTTTTTGTAACATTATAAATGTCTTTACTGTCACTTTTTAATGCAATTTAATCAATTTGAATACATTTTTAATCAATTTAATGCATCCTTGCTGGAATAAAATTGATAATTTCTTTAAAAAAAAAAAAAATCTTACTGACCCCAAACATTTAATCGGTAGTCTAGATATGAGTGAGACAATATATTGAGCACCTGAAGTCTCCACCCTCACAGTCCTGAGCTAGAACATATGTGCACTTCCCCTGGAAGTTCACCATCTTTCCATCAAATGTTCGGTAGTGAGGGTCTCCAAACACAATACAGGTGGCGGGGTGAGGAATGCAGTGAGGACAACACATTCCCGGAACCAGAGCCGGCGTTTCATCCTACAAACACACAAATGTACTATACATTCAGTTCAGTTACACTTGAGAGGCCCAAAATGTCCTCACTATTCAAAAATATCCTCACTAATACAGTAAAACCTGCCAAACACTAACTTGTGAGTTTCAGCAGGTTTGCATCTATGTAAAGTCCTCACTATTATACAGTCAGGGTTCGTACACATTTTTACTAATAAATTTCCATGACTTTTCCATGACTTTTGAGACAATATTCATGACCTAATGTCAGGGGGAAATAGTAAGGAGATATTTGAAGTATTTATTAATAAACTATAGTGTTTTCTGAGTCAGTGTCGCAAGGATGAAGTTGACAATCCTGACTCAGCATCTCTTCATTGGACTCGCCTTTAGAGACAAATGCATTAGCCTAAATAATGAAGGAGTTTTTGTTTTCGATTTGAATTATTTTGATTTAAAGTAGCCTAGTAATTTAAAGCTTTCTAGATATTTATCTCATCTGTGAGGTAAGTATTCGCTGAGTTTCGTTTCATTTTTGTGAAGCACTCCTGTTCATGTTGACCGAGACGGCAAAACGCACATCCAGTTTCTTTTCTTTATTTTACAAAAGCACAACGTTAGGCTATTGTGAGTGCACAGAAATAAAAGTAGACCCTTTACAGTTCCGAATGATGTATTACTCTTACCTTTGTGAGCAAAAATGACGGTGTATTTAAGTTGTTTCCACAATCAAGAAAAAATGCAAGTGATCGCACTGGTGCCTCCATGTTCTGCAAAGCACGCTTCAGCTTCCACTCTTGGCACAAATGACTGGATATGCGCCTAATAGCGCACATTTATCTAGGTTAAACATTTAAACTAACATTAGGATATGCTTGAAGTGTTATATATCTATAGATTTTATTTTAGGCAAGTCGTGATGATTTGAGAAGGCTAAATTGATTAAACGTATGCTATGATTGACTCACTGTCTGCCGCTGACCGCTGGTCATTATTTAAAAAAACAAAAACTTGAATTTAACAAACAAAACATGCTCCAAACATATTTCTAAATTAACTTAATAAAGAAACTAAAGGAAATATAGCCACTTTGCCATTAAAAACTATTTTAATGGCTGCAACAGCAGCTGTGTAATGGGGAAGAGAGAGAAAAAAAAGACACGGGCTTCAGTCGGACTCGGGCCGAGAATTCTGATAATCTGTCAGATAAGGGCCAGGCTAGGGCCTATATTTGAGGCCTGTGTAGGGCTCTACTGTGCTTGTTTGGTACCAAACTCAATTTGGTACTTGCAAGGCACGTGCTTTGGATGTGACTGAGTGCACAGGAAACTGCCCCTGGAGTGCGCGAGTGCCGAATGGCTTAAAAATATGTGCAAATAAGACATTTTTGTGATGATGCAACAATGACCCGATTAGACAAGTGACAATTCTGTCAACAGTACCAAAACATGAGCGAAAATCTAGTATCGCAGTGTGCAGCGGCTCTTGTAGTCCAGACGAGATGCGCTGATGACCGATTTGACCTGATAGTCTGTGTGAATTTATTTACGTCATCTAACCTACACGCTATATTGAATGAATGTTTGTAGGAATTTCCCTCATTTTAAATCGTTTTCATTTTAAAGCTGCGGGAATGAGTAAAACTATGCGATATATGCGCAATCCCACACTGAAATTCAGGACCTGATTAAACATAATTCTAATACACAAAGATTTGTGAAACAGATTTCCATGACTTTTCCAAAACTTCCTGGGTTTGTTTATTTTTCCAAAACTTTTCCAGGCCTGGAAATTGCTGTTTTAAATCTCCATGACTTTTCCAGGTTTTTCATGACCGTACGAACCCTGTGCAGTATTGTCATCTCACCGAGGCACATGTGAGCGTTGGGCATCTCTGGGTTTGGCAGTGCACTTCTCCGTACACACAGGTGCAGGACGTACACTCGTCCACCTCCCAGTGGTCGTTGTGGTTGTACTGCTGTTCATCGTACACACACTGTCCATGAGCGTCTTTGGAGTAAACCACAGATATGATGCCTGTGCACTCAGGACAGCACTTCCCAGGATTCTTCACTTTGATCGATCCATCCAGACAATCAAGAGGAGGACATTCCTGCAGATCACACTCGATATGCCCTTGCTAAAACACACACACACACACACACACACACACACACACACACACACATTACTTAAAAATGTGCTTAATACTTCATTAACAGTATGTTTTTAAGAGCTACTGGTGCAAGTCTGTTCGACAAGAGTTTGGTTCATTTGGTTGATGACACTTTTTTTGCGATAAAAAGCATCAAAACAACAATTTCCTAATAAAACTGACATAACAGTTGATTTGAGATGAACAGTTGATTTGAGATGTTCCATCAAAAATAAAAAAAGTCAAAATTTTTGTTGTTTAATTTTGTTTCCTTTTTTTTTTAAATCTTCTAATTTAGCTTCAAATTATTTTTAAATTTAGTTTTATTTTAGTTATTTTAGTACTTCAAAATGTGCTTAATATGCCATAAAAAGTCAATTTTGTTCCATATGTAAGTCTGTTTAATATCAGAGATCAATTAGTTTGTTTGATTTGAGAGTTGTTTCACATTAACAACAATTTTTTTTCAGGAAATTTACTTAACTTGACCCGTTTGATTTAAGACAATAAAACCAAAAATCAAAAATGTGAGTTTTGTGTTTCTCCTGAAATGGTTTCCTGCCAGTTAAATGTTAGTTTTCCTTACATTGCAGATACAGGTAACACACTCATTCTCCTTGTCTGTCCATCTCCGGCCGTTTGGCACTCGGGTTTGGTCGCCCTCTAATACACACACTGAGACACACATATATAGATGAGCACACATACACAGCGAGAAGTGACGCTGCATTATTTTTGATAGAGAGACCCTTTTACCATCACAGACGGGGCAGCAGGAATCAGGCGGTGTGTGCTGATCGGACGGAGGGCAGCTGAGAGGAGGACAGCCCCGATGGATACACGTCCACGTCAAATCCTAAGCAAACACATGCATCATCACTCATACATCATTTAACAGACAAGGCTTTATAAAACTGTAGTGTGTGTTTAGATACCTTGCACTGACAGGTAAAACACGGATCATCAGTGGCCAACACTTCATTACCAATCAGTTTAGCTGTGCAGTTACTGAGGGGCTCTGAAACACAAACCACAAGACATTTATTTTAAAATCAAATGATCTAGAGAAGTTCAACTATCATTTAAAATTAGGACAGACATGTGTTGGGCTAATAATGCTGTTGGTTGCTTATTTTGGTATAAAATATATTCATTGTTTTAAGTGACAAAATATTTACGTAATTTATGTGATTATGTGAGTGTTTTGTATTGCAATTTTGTATTTCCTTATAGTTTTCAGATAAATAAAAACAAAAAAACAAAATCAAATGATCTTAAAAAGGTCTTAAAATTATCTTAATTTAGAAGACATGCCATATTTAATTTGACATAAATGAAAGGCTGTTGTAAGTACCGTTTGTTCAATATGTCATTGTTGTGAAGCTGAGTCCAAGTTTGACTTATATTAGAGTAGAAAAACATTTTGAAAGTTAGATACAATTAGAAATTTAGAAATGAACATGAACAGGGCAGTGAGTAAATTTAACTGAAATACATCAAAACATTTTTTTTATTATCTCAAATTAAATAAAAAATAAAATATTTTTAAAATAATAGAATTAATTAATTTTAAAATATAATAGAAATGAAGAAAAATGAAATATAACAATTTAACTGATCAGTGTTATTTTAGTATTATTTATAAACAATTCATTATACTTTAAATTAGCTATTATTTTTCTATTTTCAGTTTTATTTTTAATTTTAATTTCTTCATGCTTGTGTATATTTATTATGCTTTTCAATATTTCTATTTAGCTTTATTTTTATTTCAGTTTTAGTTATTTTAGTATTTCAACTAACTCTCATTTAACAAATTTTTGCTTTTTAAGTTTAAGTTTGATATATTATTTATTAAAGTAATAAGCCCCAAGAAGCCGTGGTTTACAGTGAATTTATAACAGCTAAGGTAATAAGGTTAGGTAATAAAGCAGAGTAATAAGGTTAGTAAATAAGTAGTAAGGTTTCACAAAATAAAACAGAGCAACTAAAGTGTAATGATATTAATAAAAACAGTATTCTTCCACCAAACAATGTAGTTCGTCAGAAACAGTCGCAACAAAGTGGTTGCCAAGCAACACACAAAGTAAATAAAGGTGTATGTTTGTAGAGTAATTTACAACAGCTTCGAACGCGGCTCAACCAATCAGAATCAAGGACCGAAACTATCCGTTTTATAAATTTCATTTAATTTTAGCTTTTTTGCAATTACAGAAACCATTTCAATTCATTTCAACAAGGTTCAATTCGCAACATTAGTTAATGCATTAGGTATCATTACTTATAATGAACAATACTTCCAGCAAAGCATCCAGGTTAATGTTGATTTCTACATCTACTAGTACATTTTTAGCATTTCAAGTTGTATAAATAACATGAATATATTATGAACAAACATAAATTTTCATTTTTCATTTTTTGCTGCCAATTAATTTAATATGTGAGAAGACAGAGACTACAGAGTGATACAAGAGGCACAAAACTATTTGTGTTCATACTAACGTGCACAGACAGGGCAGCAGGAATCAGAGCCGCTGTATAGGATGTTGTGTTTAGGACAGTCCACCAGACTCGGACACTGCTTCCTGTAACAGCGCATGTGCTGTTCCCCGTCTGGCATCACCTACAACACACACACACATAAACCGTAAGGCGAGAAATTCAACATATGCACACAACACATTGTGATGAGCCGTACCTCACAGGTGCAGATCTGACAGGGGTCATCAGATGGGTGGAAACTCTCTCCAGGGCTGTACACACGGCCTTCATACACACAGTCTGACAGAAGAAAAACACACATTTCAAACAAGACTTTCAAAGCAAAACTATGCATGCACAAAACAGTTTGTTGGGATTGTAGTTGTACCTGCACACACTGGGCAGCATTCGCCCGGCACGCTGATCTGGTTTAGACAGGTGGACAGACAGTGGACCTCTGAGCAGGTGGTCACTCCATTCACACACATGCAGGACATGCAGGGACTGCTGGATGCAAACCAGGTACTGCCTTCAAGGTGCTCAACGCCATCATAAATACAGCCTGAGAGAGAGAGCGAGCACTTATTTTAAAGACAAAGTCTGATCTATACATAAAATTGATACGTTTATATATAATATTTAATATAAGATCATTATAGTGTTTATTTAAAAAATGCATAATTACATTTTATTAATTAAATGTATTTTAATTAATAAATGTAATAAACTTTTAATTTATAATAAAATTGAAAAATAATAATACAATATATTAATTAATTATTTGTTCTTTTTTTAATAAAGTACTCATTCAAAAACAAAAATCCTTAAGGTTTTGATGTCACAACCATGAGCACATTACATATGACCGCAAATAAAAATTATTTTCGTTAACTGAAATGAAACTAAAATGAAAAAAAAAGATTTTTAAACTTAAAAAAAAAAAAAGTAAAATGCTGCCTTGGCAAATAATTGAAATAAAATAAGTTTTAGCTGAAGTACTAAAATTTCAAAACAGTGTTTATTTTTTATGTTATATTGTACATTTTATTTTGTTTTTAATTTTGTACAATTATATTTTATTTTATTGTTGACATTGAAAAGAACATGGTATTACAATGGCACTTTTTATTATTGTTGCTAGTGAAAAATCATAATAAATTGTGTACTTTTTAATTTTTTATTCTATTTTATAGATATACTGTAGATTTTATAGATTATTCTATGTTATAAATATAGATTTTTCATATATTTTGATTTTCTTTATATATATATATATTTTTTTTTTAATTAATTTATTTATTTATTTATTTATTTATTATTACAGCGGTTCTCAATTCCAGTCGCCCCCCCATCTACTTCGATCTGGAATCATGGCGGAATATCCGGTGATGTCCACTTCATTTACGTTCGAATAGAACAAACGTCTGAAGCGATAAGAGATACACACAAAATGTGCAGAGCGGGGGGGCGCGAGGACTGGAATTGAGAACCGCTGCCTTATTAGAACATAGCAGTTGTCTGCTTTTTGCTATAGACCTCGCATGTGTAGACACACACACACACTGACCTCTGCACTGTGGGCAGCACTGTCCCGGCGGGATGATGGGGATACGGCAGGAAACCACAGGGCAGGGGACCAGGCTGCAGGTAACAGAGCCGTTCTGACACACGCAGCGCTTGCAGGGGTCTGAGGAGGTGTAGAAAGTCTGTGTGTTTCCGTACCTCTGCCCTTCAAACTGACAGCCGTCACACACCGGACAGCAGTCCCTCATACTCACCGGATGTGTGCACTGCTGAGGACACCGCTTCCTCTCGCAATACACATGGCCATTCTGAAAAACACACATTACATTGGTATTACAATATGGTATTTTCATTTTATATTGTCTTGTATTTTTTTTTTTTTTTTTTTGTTATTTTATATTTTAGTTTAGTTTTTTAAACTGTTGACAGTGGGAAAAACATGGTATTTTTATTTTATATCATATTGCGTTGTATTTTATTTTATATTATTTCAAATTTTATTTCTTATTGTTTATAGAGGGGAAAACTTCGTATTACAACATGGTATTTTTATTTTATATTATATTGTATTGTATTTTATGTAATTTTTTATATTTTATTTCTTACCGTTGATAAAGTGGAAAACTAGGTATTACAACCTGGAATTTTATTTTATATTTTGTTGTATTTTAATTTATTTTATATTGTTTCTTATTGTTGGCATTGGGGGAAAAACATGGTATTACAATGGCACTTTGTTAAGGCATTGTTGCTACTACCATAAAATCAGAAATTAATCTGACATCCTCCTTCACAATGTTGCTGACAAGACTCATGTTAAAAATACCACAGTTACTTCTCTATTACAGTGACAATCCGAGAAGTAACTAGGGTATTTTGTTGGTAACTGTAGTTGCTATGGTAAATTTACACATTATTTATATATATATATACACACAGTACATAGGTGGTCTAACCTGGCACGTGCAGTTAGAGCAGTGGTCATTGGGTGGGTTGAACATATAGGGTGTGTGGGTTTTAATTTCAATAAAACGTAAATAAATAATGATTCTGTATGAGTGTGTACTTACAGAACATCTGCACTCCTCACATGGTGCTGTGGGTGACTGGAGTGACTCACCGTTGGCATAAATTCTTTCGTTATACTGACAGCCTGGGCAATAAACAAACACACACATGCACACAATTTTATCAATGTGCAGGTCTCACTTTAGTTTATATCTCAGCCATGAACCCCAATTTGCAACTTGTTAGTCATTTGCAGGTGTCATGAAGGGGAGGGGCATTCTCAGTCTAAAGAGCTTTGATTGGACAAAAGTCTTTGTAGTGCAATAGTCATTATCAACATTTCTTGCTAATTTTTATCAGAAGAGAAATACTGTAAAAATAAAGTGCACTTTGTCAATGAAGTACACTAGGAGAACACTTGCATACATATGACATCTTAAAAGGAATAAACCACATATTTTTACTTTCTGAAAACTCCTGACCGTTCTGATACTCCTGGCCATCATACATGCAGCCTAAAATACAGAATACAACTCAATGTAATCATAATAATCAATTAAAGGGATAGTTCACCCAAATAGCTGACAGTAGCCATTGACTTCCATGGCATTTTTTTCTTTACTATGAACATCAGTGGCTAACATCAGCTGTTTGGTTATTAAGATTGTAAAAAATGTCTTTTAAGCTCATCAGAAGAAAGGAGCTCATACAGGTTTGGAGCAACTTGAGAGTAAATTAATGATGACAAAATGTTCATTTTTGTGTGAATTATCCCTTTAATATAAAAGACCCGTAATTACAGCTACTAATAATACTCACTCCCTTTAATTTCCTATAAAGCACTCACATACCATCACACCGTGGGCAGCACCCCCTCTGCACGGGAAAAGGACAGGGAGTGTGTGGACAGCGAATATTGTCACATGTGACTGTCCCATCACGACAAACACATGTCTTGCATGGGTCTGATGTATCTTCAAATGTAGCGCCATTAACGTGTTCCCTCCCATTATACAGACAGCCTGCAGAGCCACAGACAGACAGTTATATATGTTAAGATATGTATGTATGTATATATATATATACACACTACATATATAGAGAGAGAGAGACAGAGTGTGAAATATCATTACAATTTAAAACAACTGTTTCCTTTTAGAATTTATTTTAAAATGTAATTTATTCCTGTGATGCAAAGCTGAATTTTCAGAATCATTTTTCCAGTCCTTAGTGTCACATGATCCTTCGGAAATCATTCTAATATGCTGATACTCATATATGCATATATAAATACAAATCTGTCTCACCATCACATGTGCGACAGCAGTCTTGAATTATGGGGTGAGAGCAGACAGCGGAGGGGCAGGGCCTGCGGTGGCAGCTCACCACCCCATTGGTGCAGGAGCATGACTGGCAGCTGTCAGCGGGATGATGTAACTGCTGCAAGTTACTGTAATGCTGTCCTTCAAGAAAGCACCCAGCAGGGGGTACTGTAAGAAATGAGATTTAACATCTAAATACACGTAAATGGAAATATAAAAGGTGTAATGACGTGTCACATCATGGTGGAATTACAGTAACTTAGAGCTGCAGACTAGCAAATAGCATGTGAACAGTTTAGAGTACAGTCTCCAAATTGTCATGACCTGGACACTGGGGGCAGCACTCTCCTGATGGAACGAGCGCACCAGCACAATTTGCCGCTGGACATTGCTTCCTCAGACACTGGACGTTACCATTCTACAGGCAAACACACAGACACACGACACAGATCTACAATATGACTCCGATGTGTGTGGATGCTCACTACCGTTCAAAAGTTGGGGTCAGTATGATTTTTCTTTGAAAGAAATGATTACTTTTATTCATAAAGGATACACTGAATTGATCAAATGTGACAGAAAAGACATTTATAATGAGATTTTATTTCAAATTAATGCTGTTCTTTTGAACTTTCTATTCATTAAAGAATCCTGAAAATGAAATGCATCATGGTTTCCACAAAAACAAAAAGCAGCACAACTGCTTTTAATATTGATAATAAGTTTGTATAATATATATATAAACTTATAAAATGATTTCTGGAGGATCATGTGACACTCATGGCTGCTAAAATTCAGCTTTGCGTCACAAAATAAATTATATTTTAAAATACATTCAAATAGAAAAGGAGTTATTTTAAATTGTAATAATATTTCACAATATTATGCAACATCAACAAAAAAAAAATCTCACCGACCCCAAATGTTTGAATGGTAGTGCATGAGAAACAAACACTTACGGTACAACGGCACGTCCTGCATTTGTCTACTGGATGAGGAAATTCCATTCCATTTGGATACTCAGTACCTGCATAACTACATCCTGAAGGAAAGGGAGGAGAGCTTTTTAAGTGATTGGTTTGCATATACTCAGGAAAGAGTTTCCTCAACTGTTTCTCCTAAACAGGAATGACATTAAATACGAGAGTAATTTGATGTACACAAAATTCTTCTGACCAACAGATTTTGCATTAGTCTCAAACTGAGCTCAGATTTACCAAGATATGTAGTATGCAATCTTTCTTTTCAAATTACCTCAAGACCAAATGATGAGATTTCCACATTCTTTCAGCTATGTACTATTATTTGTGACCCTGGACCACAAAACCAGTCATAAGGGTCAATTTTCTGAAATTGAGATTTCCATTGATGTATGGTTTGTTAGGATAGGACATTATTTGGCCGAGATACAACTATATGAATATCTGGAATCTGACGGTGTAAAGAAATCAAAATACTGAGAAAATCGCCTTTAAAGTTGTCCAAATGAAGTTCTTAGCAATGCAAATTACTAATCAAAAATTAAGTTTTGATATATTTATGGTAGGAAATTTACAAAATATCTTCATGAAATGAAATCTTTACTTAATATTCTAATGATTTTTGGCATAAAAGAAAAGTTGATAATTTTGACCCATACAATGTATTTTTGGCTATTACTACAAATATACTTGTGCTACTTATGACTGGTTTTGTGGTCCAGGGTAACATTTATGTCAGTATTTATTTATTTATGGTCAGAATTTTGGCAACCAAACAGTTTCAGTTCCCACTGACTCCCATTGTAGGGACAAAAAATACAATGGAATTCAAGGGGAACCGAAACTGTTTGGTTACCAACATTCTTCAGAATATCTTCTATTATGTTTCACAGAAGAGGGAAAAACATGCAAGTTTGGAATGATATGAGAGTGAGTAAATGACAGAATTAAATTTTTTTTTTTGCATGATCTGTCCAATTAAAAGGATAGTTCACCCTTTAAAGGTACGCGTGTTCACGAGAGAGTGGCGCTCCAGCGGATGACATAGGATGAAGCGTAAGCTCCGGTGAGAATATGCTAGTTTCGCGAGAATCAAGTTTTCTTTACAGGAGCAAAGGAAGCCAAGTTTCATTTGTTTAGCAAAGAAAACTAATTTTGGGTGAACTATCCCTTTAAGAGGATTTTAGGCCACCTGACAAAAATGCCCTCAAAAAACAAAATATTGGGGGCAAATGTGCCCCTATTAAATTAATATTCTATTCTAGGCTTAATTATACATTTTATTTTATAAATATTAGTTGATATAGATGGACTACTTAAGACATAATAGATTGTTTATTTTTTAAAGTGGTCAGGAAAAATACCCCCTCATAAAGGTAAAACCTGAAAATAAATACAAAATAGGTTCATTTCTGAATCTAAATTTGATGCTCATGACTCTCACCATTGCAGTTGTTTTGGCAGCACGTCCCCGACCGGGGATAGTTACAGTTCGGCCTCGGACACTCACGATTCCCACAGTTCACACGTCCATCGTTGCAAGCACAATCCTCACATGGATTTGAAGGATTTGGAAATGTATCTCCATTAGTAATGATGCGGTTCTCATATTCACAGTCTTGAAAAGGAAGAAAACGACAAGAGGAGACAATAACTGTTAGTGTGCACAACTAAGATCAAGTTATCTGAGGTTAGTTAGTAAAAGTGTACCTGGACACCGGGGGCAGCACTCTCCAGGAGGAGTGTATGTATTAGCACATGTCACTTGCTGACATACTGCCGCAGCACATCTTGTCTGACCATCCTACACACAAACATTAATGTATATAAACTAGCTGATAATTACGACAGCACTTTTCAAATGTTTGAAAACATTACTTGTTTTAAAATGTTTTTAATCAGCATATCAAAATGATTTCTTAAGGATCATGTGACACTGAAAACTGGAGTAACGATACTGAAAATGCAGCTTTGTATCACAGGAATAAAATAATATTTTGAATTGCAATAATATTTTGAATTGCAATAATATTTCCTAATATTACTGTTTTACTCTGTTTTATTAAATAAATGCAGCCTTAGTGAATGTAAGAAATTTCATTAAAAACATTTAAAAATCATAATGTTTCCAAACTTTTAACAAGAACTGTAAAGAACAGCACATTTTTTCCAAAATGTTAAACATTTAATAAACTCTGAAGCACTTAATTGCTCATACTTGCTCATACAAACCCTGAACACCATCTGGCATTAAATATACATAAAATGTCAAATCTAGTATTTCCAATTGCATGTACCTGACAGGTGCATGTCCTACAGGGATCCTCCGGGTCCTGGAACGTTTGGCCGTTTTCATACATGTGCTGCTTGTACTGGCACTGCCCACAGGAGCCACCACAGCAATCGCCACCTGTCATACAATTATCAACATCTAAACAGCTTACTGGATTGAAGTGTGACTGATGTTAGTCTAAGCAGCCACTGTTTCATCCTCTTAGCCTGAATATTCTGCGGCTCTGTTTCAAACCCTAGTGAGATGCCTACCTAGACAGCAATTGTAAGCATTATAGGAACATTCCAGATGTTTTGAAACAGTAGACAGTATGTGAAATTGTACTGGTATTGGTACTGAGGGTAGGATCTGATAAGCCTAGGGCTTCTACCTACCCTTTTTTTTTTCTCGAACGGATTGAATATATGTTATAAATTTCTATATTCATTGATCTGGTTTTTAGTTTAAATGTCCAAAATGTTACTATGCCTATTTTAGTCAGTACTGAGAATAGGACTAAGGAAATTGTTCTAATTAAATATTCTGTATTATATTTTATAAAAAAAATTGATATAATTTTAAATATACTTCAAAATATACAAATATTGCTAATACAGATATTAAAATAAATGTGCATAAAATATTTTCTAATATTTTATAAGATTTTACTTGCCATTTCAATAAACTTTTACTTATATATTTTGACTGCACTGATTCATTAGCTTAGCAATACTCTTACATCAAAGTCTGAAAGTGTTTCTCTCAGAGTGATTTAAATCAGTCAGAATTTGGTTAGGGTGCTGCCTTACAAAGTAACTGCATGTATGTAGACAGTGCATCTGTGTTTTTCTCCCTGTCTTTCATAATTCTTTTCTTTCTCTTACCTGTGGGTTTTGAGCAGGCCATGGGGGGCTGACCGTGACAGTCATTACTACAAGTCACCTGTCCACCCACACAAGAGCATCTTCGGCCAGCGTCAGTCCACGTGGCTCCTTCCTCCTGCTGAACACCATTCCACACACATCCTACATACATGGACACAGAATGAAAACATATACACTACCATTCAAAAGTCGGTAATATTTTATTATGTCTCTAAGGCTGTCATTTTTCACCACACAATTACCATGGCCAAAAGAATGAACAATAACAATATACTGTGATATCTACAGAAATCTTGAAAAAAAATATTATAATAAATAATATATGTGACCCTGAAGCACAAAACCAGTCTTAAGTCACTGGGGTATATTTGTAGCAATAGCCAAAAATACATTGTATGGGTCAAAATTATCGATTTTTCTTTTATGCCAAAAATCATTAGGATATTAAGTAAAGATCATGTTCCATGAAGATATTTTGTAAATTTCCTACCGTAAATATATCAAAACTTAATTTTTGATTAGTAATATGCATTGCTAAGAACTTCATTTGGGCAACTTTAAAGGCGATTTTCTCAGTATTTAAATTTTTTTGCACCCTCAGATTTCAGACTTTCAAATAGTTGTATCTCTGCCAAATATTGTCCTATCCTAACAAACCATACATCAATGGAAAGCTTATATATTCAGCTTTTAGATGATTTATAAATCTCAATTTCAACAAATTGACCCTTATAACTGGTTTTGTGGTCCAAGGTCACATATACATACATATATATATATATATATATATATATATATTTAGTCATTTAGCAGACACTTTTATCCAAAGCGACTTACAAATGAGGACAATAGAAGCAATCAATTGTAGTATTAAAACAACTAAAACAGATCCAAAACTAAAAGCTAAAACTTTATAAATATTATATATACACATTTAAAAAAAATAAAGAAATTAAATAAAAATGACAAATGCATACAACAAAATTTCAAAACTTAACATTTAAATTAAAACAAAAAATAAAGCTAAAAACAAATATATTAACAAAAGAGAGTATAATAATGATTCTAACATAACACTAAGCCAAACACCACAAAAACAACTACATATACTCACCAGCCACTTTATTAGGTACACCTGTTCAATTACTTGGTAACACAAATTGCTAATCAGCCAATCACATGGCAGGAACTCAATGCATTTAGGCATCTAGATGTGGTGAAGACGACTTGCTGAAGTTCAAACCGAGCATCAGAATGGGGAAGAAAGGGGATTTAAGTGACTTTGAAAGTGGAATGGTTGCTGGTGCCAGACGGGCTGGTCTGAGTATTTCAAAAACTGCTGATCTACTGGGATTTTCACGCACAACCATCTCTAGGGTTTATAGAGAATGGTCCGAAAAAGAGAAATATCCAGTGAGCGGCAGTTGTGTGGACGAAAATGCCTTGTTGATGTCAGAGGTCAGAGGAGAATGGGCAGACAGGTTAGAGACGATAGAAAGGCAACCGTAACTCAAATAACCACTCATTACAACCAAGGTATGCAGAATAGCATCTCTGAATGCACAACACGTCGAACCCTGAAGCAGATGGGCTACAGCAGCAGAAGACCACACCGGGTGCCGCTCCTGTCAGCTAAGAACAGGAAACGGAGGCTACAATTTGCACAGGCTCACCAAAATTGGACAATAGAAGATTGGAAAAACGTTGCCTGGTCTGATGAGTCTCGATTTCTGCTGCGACATTCAGATGGTAGGGTCAGAATTTGGCGTAAAGAACATGAAAGCATGGATCCATCCTGCCTTGTTTCAACGTTTCAGGCTGCTGGTGGTGGTGTAATGGTGTGGGGGATATTTTCTTGGCACACTTTGGGCCCCTTAGTACCAACTGAACATCGTTTAAATGCCACAGCCTACCTGAGTATTGTTGCTGACCATGTCCATCCCTTTATGACTACAGTGTACCCATCTTCTGATGGCTACTTCCAGCAGGATAATGCACCATGTCACAAAGCTCAAATCATCTCAGACTGGTTTCTTGAACATGACAATGAGTTCACTTTACTCAAATGGCCTCCACAGTCACCAGATCTCAATCCAATAGAGCACCTTTGGGATGTGGTGGAATGGGAGATTCGCATCAAGGATGTGCAGCTGACAAATCTGCAGGAACTGCGTGATGCTATCATGTCAATATGGACCAAAATCTCTGAGGAATGTTTCCAACACCTTGTTTAATCTATGCCACGAGGAATTAAGGCAGTTCTGAAGGCAAAAGGGGGTCCAACCCGGTACTAGCAAGGTGTACCTAATAGAGTGGCCAGTGAGTTTATATGTGTATGTACAACCACACACACATAAATATATATATATATATATATATATATATATATATATATATATATATATATATACAGTGGGTACGGAAAGTATTCAGACCCCCTTAAATTTTTCACTCTTTGTTATATTGGAGCCATTTGCTAAAATCATTTAAGTTCATTTTTTTTCCTCATTAATGTACACACAGCACCCCATATTGACAGAAAAACACAGAATTGTTGACATTTTTGCAGATTTATTAAAAAAGAAAAACTGAAATATCACATGGTCCTAAGTATTCAGACCCTTTGCTCAGTATTTAGTAGAAGCACCCTTTTGATCTAATACAGCCATGAGTCTTTTTGGGAAAGATGCAACAAGTTTTTCACACCTGGATTTGGGGATCCTCTGCCATTCCTCCTTGCAGATCCTCTCCAGTTCTGTCAGGTTGGATGGTAAACGTTGGTGGACAGCCATTTTTAGGTCTCTCCAGAGATGCTCAATTGGGTTTAAGTCAGGGCTCTGGCTGGGCCATTCAAGAACAGTGATGGAGTTGTTGTGAAGCCACTCCTTCGTTATTTTAGCTGTGTGCTTAGGGTCATTGTCTTGTTGGAAGGTAAACCTTCGGCCCAGTCTGAGGTTCTGAGCACTCTGGAGAAGGTTTTCGTCCAGGATATCCCTGTACTTGGCCGCATTCATTTTTCCCTTGATTGCAACCAGTCGTCCTGTCCCTGCAGCTGAAAAACACCCCCACGGCATGATGCTGCCACCAACATGCTTCACTGTTGGGACTGTATTGGACAGGTGATGAGCAGTGCCTGGATTTCTCCACACATACCGCTTAGAATTAAGGCCAAAAAGTTCTATCTTGGTCTCATCAGACCAGAGAATCTTATTTCTCACCATCTTGGAGTCCTTCATGCGGGCTTTCATGTGTCTTGCACTGAGGAGAGGCTTCCGTCGGGCCACTCTGCCATAAAGCCCCGACTGGTGGAGGGCTGCAGTGATGGTTGACTTTCTACAACTTTCTCCCATCTCCCGACTGCATCTCTGGAGCTCAGCCACAGTGATCTTTGGGTTCTTTTTTACCTCTCTCACCAAGGCTCTTCTCCCCCGATAGCTCAGTTTGGCCGGACGGCCAGCTCTAGGAAGGGTTCTGGTCGTCCCAAACGTCTTCCATTTAAGGATTATGGAGGCCACTGTGCTCTTAGGAACCTTAAGTGCAGCAGAAATTTTTTTGTAACCTTGGCCAGATCTGTGCCTTGCCACAATTCTGTCTCTGAGCTCTTCAGGCAGTTCCTTTGACCTCATGATTCTCATTTGCTCTGACATGCACTGTGAGCTGTAAGGTCTTATATAGACAGGTGTGTGGCTTTCCTAATCAAGTCCAATCAGTATAATCAAACACAGCTGGACTCAAATGAAGGTGTAGACCCATCTCAAGGATGATCAGAAGAAATGGACAGCACCTGAGTTAAATATATGAGAGTCACAGCAAAGGGTCTGAATACTTAGGACCATGTGATATTTCAGTTTTTCTTTTTTAATAAATCTGCAAAAATGTCAACAATTCTGTATTTTTCTGTCAATATGGGGTGCTGTGTGTACATTAATGAGGAAAAAAATGAACAAATGATTTTAGCAAATGGCTGCAATATAACAAAGAGTGAAAAATTTAAGGGGGTCTGAATACTTTCCGTACCCACTGTATATATATATATATATTTATAAATTCAATACTCTTTCATTTCCATGTAGTTTGTTGAAGTAAAAATAACTCAAATTAAATAAAACTAAAACTTAATAAAAAACATATACAGACATACATAAAGCTAGTAAAATGACAAACATTACTCCAACTTTAACTAAAATTAAAATAGACAACAAATAAAAATCAAACTACATTAGTTTATCAGTAATCTTAAAAAAATAACACTGAGCCAAACACACATGCTAAAAAAACAACAACTTACACAGTAAGAAATGGTTATAAAAACTGAAACAGAAGTGAAACAAGTAGTAGGAAAGAGGAGAAATAAAAAGTGATACTTATATCATATATAAATTATATATATATATATATATATATATATATATATATATATATATATATATATATATATATATGTATATGTATATGTAATATTAATATTAATATTATATTAATATAATATAATATATATTTACATATATTATATTAATATAATATAATATAATATACATTTTTTTATATATTTTGCTATATATATATATATATATATATATATATATATATATATATATATATATATATATATATATATATATAAAATTTATATATATATATAATTTATATATGATATAAGTATCACTTTTTATTTCTCCTCTTTCCTACTATATATGTATATATATGTATATATTTACATTTACATTTAGTTATTTAGCAGATGCTTTTATCCAAAGCGACTTACAAATGAGGACGATAGAAGCAATCAAAACCAACAAAAGAGCAACAACATGAAAGTGCTAAGACAAGTCTCGGTTAGCCTAACGCAGTACACATTTTTTTTTTTTTTTTTTTTTTTTATAAATATAGAAAACAAGTAGATAGAATATAGAAAAAACAAAAAAAGAAAGCTAGTGTGTGTGTTTTTTTTTTTTTTTTTTATGAAACAAGCAGTTAGAGAATAAATATGCAATTGATAGAGGGCCAGTGTGTTTTTTTTTTTTTTTTTTTTTTTTAAATAAAAAGATGACAGATAGATAAAATTGAATTAGAATAGAGAGTGATAGAGTTAGAGGGTGAAATAAAGATGGAAGAGATGTGTTTTTAGCCGTTTCTTGAAGATGGCCAAGGATTCAGCTGCTCGGATTGAGTTAGGCAGGTCATTCCACAAGGTGGGAACAGTGAAAAACAATGAAAAAGTCAGTGAAAGTGATTTTGTGCCTCTTTGGGATGGCACAATAATGCGTTGTTCACTTGCAGAATGCAAGCGTGTAGACAGCACATAGGTCTGAAGTACTGAATTTAGGTAAAGTGGTGCAGAGCCAGAGGTGGTTTTGTAGGCAAACATTAATGCCTTGAATTTTATGCGAGCAGCTATTGGTAGCCAGTGCAAATTGATGAACAGAGGTGTGACGTACATTCTTTTCGGCTCATTAAAGATTAATCTTGCAGCGGCATTTTGGATTAATTGTAGAGGTTTGATGGAATTGGCTGGAAGACCTGCCAAGAGAGCATTGCAATAGTCAAGTCTGGACAGAAACAAGAGCTTGAACGAGGAGTTGTGTTGCATGTTCTGAAAGAAAGGGCCTGATCTTCCTATATTGTATAAAGCAAATCTGCAGGACCGGGCAAGTTTTAGCAATGTGGTCTGAGAAATTCAGCTTATCATCAATCACAACTCCAAGGTTTCTGGCTGTTTTTGAAGGAGTTATGGTTGATGAACCTAACTGGAAGGTGAAATTGTGATGAACTGATGGGTTTGCTGAAATTACAAGCAGTTCTGTCTTAGCTAGGTTGAGTTGAAGGTGATGGTCCTTCATCCAGCAAGAAATGTCTGAAAGAGATGCTGAGATGAGAGCAGCTATCGTCGGATCATCAGGATGGAATGAGAGATAGAGTTGAGTGTCATCAGCATAGCAGTGATATGAAAAACCATGTTTATGAATGACAGAACCTAGTGATGCCATGTAGACAGAGAAGAGAAGTGGTCCAAGAACTGAGCCCTGAGGCATCCCAGGAAGTAGATGTTGTGAATTGGATACCTCACCTCTCTAAGGATCTTGAAGGACCTATCTGAGAGGTAAGACTCAAACCACTGGAGTGCGGTTCCTGAGATGCCCTTTCTCAATAGGGTTGACAGGAGGATCTGGTGGTTGACCGTATCAAAAGCAGCGGACAGATCCAGCAAGATAAGTAATGAAGACTTGGAAGCTGCTCTTGCAAGTCTTAGGGCTTCAACAACTAAGAGCAAGGCAATTTCGGTCGAATGTCCACTTCTGAAGCCAGATTGGTTGCTGTCGAGGAGATTGTTCTGTGTGAGAAAGGCAGAGAAACACTTGAAACTCGTTCAAGTGTTTTTGCAATGAAAGGTAGAAGGGAAACCGGTCTATAGCTCCCTAAAAGAGTTGGGTTAAGAGTTGGTTTTTTAAGAAGTGGGGCTATACGAGCCTGTTTAAAAGCTGAGGGAAAAACTCCTGTGTGAAGGGATGTGTTAACAATGTGAGTGCGTATATTTATATATATATATATATATATATATATATATATATATATATATATATATATATATATATATATATATATATATATATATACATACAGGTGCATCTCAATAAATTAGAATGTCGTGGAAAAGTTCATTTATTTCAGTAATTCAACTCAAATTGTGAAACTTGTGTATTAAATAAATTCAGTGCACACAGACTGAAGTAGTTTAAGTCTTTGGTTCTTTTAATTGTGATGATTTTGGCTCACATTTAACAAAAACCCACCAATTCACCATCTCAACAAATTAGAATAAGACCAATAAAAAAAACATTTTTAGTGAATTGTTGGCCTTCTGGAAAGTATGTTCATTTACTGTATATGTACTCAATACTTGGTAGGGGCTCCTTTTGCTTTAATTACTGCCTCAATTCGGCATGGCATGGAGGTGATCAGTTTGTGGCACTGCTGAGGTGGTATGGAAGCCCAGGTTTCTTTGACAGTGGCCTTCAGCTCATCTGCATTTTTTGGTCTCTTGTTTCTCATTTTCCTCTTGACAATACCCCATAGTTTCTCTATGGGGTTTAGGTCTGGTGAGTTTGCTGGCCAGTCAAGCACACCAACACCATGGTCATTTAACCAACTTTTGGTGCTTTTGGCAGTGTGAACAGGTGCCAAATCCTGCTGGAAAATGAAATCAGCATCTTTAAAAAGCTGGTCAGCAGAAGGAAGCATGTGCTTCAAAATTTCTTGGTAAATGGGTGCAGTGACTTTGGTTTTCAAAAACACAATGGACCAACACCAGCAGATGACATTGCACCCCAAATCATCACAGACTGTGGAAACTTAACACTGGACTTCAAGCAACTTGGGCTATGAGCTTCTCCACCCTTCCTCCAGACTCTAGGACCTTGGTTTCCAAATGAAATACAAAACTTGCTCTCATCTGAAAAGAGGACTTTGGACCACTGGGCAACAGTCCAGTTCTTCTTCTCCTTAGCCCAGGTAAGACGCACGAGAGGAATACGACAACTGTAGCCAAATTCCTTGACACGTCTGTGTGTGGTGGCTCTTGATGCCTTGACCCCAGCCTCAGTCCATTCCTTGTGAAGTTCACCCAAATTCTTGAATCGATTTTGCTTGACAATCCTCATAAGGCTGCGGTTCTCTCAGTTGGTTGTGCATCTTTTTCTTCCACACTTTTTCCTTCCACTCAAGTTTCTGTTAACATATTTGGATACAGCACTCTGTGAACAGCCAGCGTCTTTGGCAATGAATGTTTGTGGCTTACCCTCCTTGTGAAGGGTGTCAATAATTGTCTTCTGGACAACTGTCAGATCAGTAGTCTTCCCCATGATTGTGTAGCCTAGTGAACCAAGCTGAGAGACCATTTTGAAGGCTCAGGAAACCTTTGCAGGTGTTTTGAGTTGATTAGCATGTCACCATATTCTAATTTGTTGAGACAGTGAATTGGTGGGTTTTTGTTAAATGTGAGCCAAAATCATCACAATTAAAAGAACCAAAGACTACTTCAGTCTGTGTGCATTGAATTTATTTAATACATGAGTTTCACAATTTGAGCTGAATTACTGAAATAAATCAACTTTCCACAACATTCTAATTTATTGGGATGCACCTGTATATATATATATATATATATATATATATATATATATATATATCACACACACACACACACAGTCATGGCCAAAAATATTGGCACTCTTGGTAAATATGATCAAAGAAGGCTGTGAAAATTAATCTGCATTGTTAATCCTTTTGATCTTTTATTTAAAAAATTCACAAAAATCTAGCCTTTCATTGGATAATAAGAATTTAAAATGGGGGAAACATCATTATGAAATAAATGTTTTTCTCTAATACACATTGGCCACAATTAACGGCACCAATACTTTTTGAAACCTATATTTGCCAGTTTAACAGCTCTAAATTTTCTCCTATAATGCCTGATGAGGTTAGAGAACACCTGACAAGAGATCAGAGACCATTCCTTCATCCAGAATCACTCCAGACCCTTTAGATTCCCAGCTCCATGTTGGTGCTCCTTCTCTTCAGTTCACTCCACTCATTTTCTATAGGGTTCAGGTCAAAGGACTGGAATGGCCATAGCAGAAGCTTGGTTTTGTGCTCAGTGACCCATTTTTGTGTTGTTTTTGAGGTTTGTGTTTGGATTATTGTACGGTTGGAAGGTCCAAACATGGCCCATTATAAGATTTCTAACAGAGTCAGTCACTTATTGATTTTTTATCTGTTGGTATTTGATAGAATCCATGATGCCATGTGTCTAAACAAGATGTCCAGGACCTCCAGCAGAAATATAGGCCCACAACATCAAAAATACAGCAGTATATTTCATTGTACACATGGGGTACTTTTTATCCCTGTGTTCACCAAACCCATCTTGAGTGTTTGCTGCTAAAAAGCTCATTTTTTTTAGTTTCATCTGACCATAGAAGCCAGTCCCATTTGAAGTTCCAGTCGTGTCTGATAACTGAATATGCTGGAGTTTGTTTTTGGATGAGTTAGGAGAATTTTTCTTGAAACCCTCCCAAACAACATGTGGTGATGTAGGTGCTCTTTGACAATTTTTTTTAAGGTTTTCTTACCCCGAGACTCAACTAGTTTTTGCAATTCTCCAGCTGTGGTCTTTGGAGAGTCTTTAGCCACTCAAACTCTCCTTCTCACCGTGCATTAGGACGATATAGACACACGTCCTCTTCCAGGCAGTTTCATAACATTTTATGTTGATTGGAAATTCTTAATTATTGCCCTGATGGTTGAAATGGGAATTTTCACTGCTCTAGCTCTTTTCTTAAAGCCACTTCACTAATTTGTGAAGCTCAATTATCTTTTGCTGCACATCAGAAATATATTCTTTGGTTTTTCTCATTGTTATGGATGATTAAGGGAATTTGGTCTTTGTTTTCCCTCCTATTTATATTTCTGTGAAACAAGAAGCCATGGCTGGATATTTTCATGTTCATAATCACTCTGGAGTACTCAAAATTGTGAATATGAATGGGAATATACTTCAGAGATATTTTACTCATAAGAATTTCTAGGGGTACCAATAATTGTGTCCAACGTGTATTAGAGAAAAACATTTATTTCATAATGATATTTCCCCCATTTTAAATTCTTATTATCCAATGAAAGTTAGATTTTTGTGAATTTTTTTTAAATAAAAGATCAAAAGGATTAACAGTGCAGGTTAATTTTCACAGCCTTCTTTGATCATATTTACCAAGGGTGCCGATATTTTTGGCCATGACTGTATATATATATATATATATATATATATATATATATACACACATACATAGAAAGAGAGAGAGAGAGTTTTAACTTTCTTCTGTGAACTGATGTGTTCTTATCACAGAATGAGTCTGAAATTATATTATTTTATAGAATTTTATACATTGACAAAGGATATGTCGATTGGCATTACATTATGAATATACATTATCCTTATGAAAAATACTAGAGATGGCTTAAAGAACCCAGATAAAGCAAATACTGTAGATCAGTCAAAACATTTCTTTCTGCATTTAATTTGTGTCTTGTGATCATAATCCTCTTACCATTTTGAAGTCAATGCACAACTTTAATCGGCATCTTATGCACTGGAGCTTGTGTTTGCAGCCGTACAACCTCGACATTAGACATGTTCGAGCTAAAGACAAGGCGGTGGCTGATGCCCTATCCAGGATGGGAAAGGTGCATAGGTAGGATGGAATGATATGGTAATGGAAATGGTAAGATTTGTCTATAGAATATTTTTCTATAGTGATGCTTCACTTTTAGGGGGTGAAGGTGTTACGTGTGTAGTTTATTTGGTTATTTTTTCCCCTTTTGTAATAATTTGGCTGCCCTGCAGGGGTCAGAAGTGTTTTGTTTTCTGTGTTTGTGTCTCTTATGAGCAGATCCCCTACACCTGTGGACCACATGAGCGTGTCTATAAGTCTCGTTGCCACATCGATGTGGCAGGATTTTCAGTGGCGGTCCAGTTGTGTTCCCCCTTTGTTTTGTTTTCCGTTTACCCAATTTACCTGTTCTGTTTACCTGTTTATTATGTTATGCTTTTGCTTTGAAATAAAGTATCTCCATTAGTAAAGATGCGGTTATCATATTCACATAAAGGGGTGGTCTAATGGATTATTTCGAAGGCTTGATTGTGTTTATGGGTGACACAGCAACGTGTTCATGCTTCGTTTTTAAAAAAAAAAATCGCATTATTTTTCACATATTTTATCTGTATTGTACACTGCTATTCAGCTAGCATCAAAACGGCCAGTTTGATTTCCGGGTTCTGTGAAAGCCCTCCCTCAGAAATTCGCAATGGGCTCTGATTGGTTAGCTGGCCCAGTGTGTTGTGATTGGCTAAACCGCCTCTAGTGCGCGTCTAAACGTCCCGCCCCTCACCTCAGCAGCATGTGCTCCAGTTGTATTGTAAACAATGGTGTTGTCTATATTGCTTATCAGTTTGAGCCCGATTGAGACGCAGAGGATATTAGTGAAGAGGATCGTGTAGAACCTGTGCAAGCACGGCTTTTAATGGTAGGCCTATGGTTTTTGTTTGTTGTTGTCTCATACTTTTAGATACACTGTTATTATGCTACTGCTTATGTTAGCTTTTAATATACGGTTTTATCATGATTAAAGCTTTAATACAGTACTGCAACTGCATGCGCGTCCATGTTTAACGCTTGTCATTGCTATGTGAAAATAAGTGTATAAATGGAACAGTTTATTGTTGGTGCTGAGCTGATCTGAATGAGAGAGAGAGAGAGAGAGAGAGAGAGAGAGAGATGCAGAGCAGAGCGTGTGAGGAGCAGGGCGATGCGAGGAACAGGATGAGAACCGCTGCTTTAGAACATTGATTTTGAAACTTGTTATTCCATTAGAATTGTTAGAAGACAGAATCGAGATTCATACAGTTTATGAATCTATTTTTACGTGCATGTGCACGTTCTTCCTCTTCTCTAAAGCAGCGCAGCATGGCCTTGCCTCCTTCGTTGCATGTTCCCGAGGGCAGGGTTTATCTGGGTATATGATATCATTAACCCAGAACTATTTTGTTGTAGTCCCTTACCAGCCGTTCGCTGTAGGCGATGCTATGCTAATTCTGTAAAAGACAATTTCTCCCTTTGCATTGAACTCTAAACTTTGTAACTTTACAGATGTTGTTTACAGCTACATTACACACTAACAAACGTTAAAAAGGTGAAATTGTACTAGATGACCCCTTTAAAAAAGAAGAAAACGACAAGAGGATACAATAACTGTTAGTGTGCACAACTAAGATCAAGTTATCTGAGGTTAGTTAGTAAATATGTAGGCTACCTGGACACCGGGGACAGCACTCTTCAGGAGGAGTGTATGCATTAGCACATGTTGGTCCCGAACATGATGCTATACCACATCTTGTCTGACCATCCTACAAACACACACATGCACACACACATTCATGTATACAAACTAGCTGATAAAACTGACAGCACTTGTCAAAAGTTTGTAAACATTACTTTTTTGAAAATGTTTTTAATCAGCATATTAGAATGATTTCTGAAGGATCATGTGACACTGAAGACTGGAGTAATGATGCTGAAAATTCAGCTTTGCATCACAGGAATTAATTACTTTTTAAATTATATTACAATAGAAAATTGTTATTTCAAATTGCAATAATATTTGTAATGTTAAACATTTAATAAATTCTGAAACATTTAAATAGTTGCTCATACTTGCTCATACAAACCCTATGAACCCCATACAAGTCTGCTATTAAACATTTATAAAATGTCAAATCTAGTATTTCCAATCGTGTGTACCTGACAGGTGCACGTTGTACAGGGATCCTCCGGGTCGTTGAACCTTTGGCCATTTTCATACATGCGCTGCTTGTACTGGCACTGCCCATAGGAGCCACCACGGCAACCTTCATCTGTCATAAATATATCAACATCTAAACAGCTTACTGGATTGAACTGTGACTAAGCATGTGATGGTATAATGTTGTGATAATTGATGAAGATTTTATCACAGTATATGGCATTATCATGACACTGAAAAAAGTTGCAAAAAGTGTTGTAAATAATATAAGGTTAAAGGTTTAAAAACTTTTTTCTTATAACAAAAAGTATGAAGTAAACAAATATTTCAAACAGATTAAAGCAAAGGAATTGCATTTCCACTAAAAATGAGCAATATTTGTTTATAGAAGTTAATATTTCTTGTTAAAGAAAAAAAATAAAACTGTTAGTTCGTGTTAGCTCTGGTCCACTAAATAATACAGTTACAACTTTTGATTTGAATAACGTCTTATTAAATGTAATTTCAACATTTAATAACACGTTATTCAAATCAAAAATACATGCTTAGAAGATTTTTTTCATTGGCAGTTTGTTAACTAATGAATTAACTAATGTTAAATAATAGAGCCTTAATGTAAAGTCTTACCGAACAATAAAGAATCAAAACATCTAGGGCACGTCCCAGCTAACAATTTTTGGTTCCCAGAACATTACCAAATGGGAACCCAAAATTAACGTTAGGGGAACGTTTTGTGTTTGCTCGGGTTGTAGTCCAGATGTAAAAAGGTTTGAAAATAAAAAGCCTATTAAGTCTAAGTATGTAAGTATTCAGTGCCGCGATGAACACCACAGCGAATACAAAAACCTGTATGGCTGTTTAAATCATTTAAATCCTGTGCAGAAACAGAAAGTTGCGCAACTGCATTTCTGCTGTTCCTTTAGCGCCATCTGCTGTCAGAGAGTGAATGTGCACTTTCATTCAACAACTCTCCTTCACTCTTCCACCATGTGCTTTTCAGCCGTGGTGGGTTTGGTTACATCAGAGTGTGAGTGTGTTTTTGATGCAGCGTACAGCGGTCTTGTGCATTTTAACCAGTTGATAGGAAAAGTATCTGTAAAATGCATTCATTTTAATGCAATTTATAATAAATAATTATTCACAGTATTTTGAAGTGCCCATGATAACAATATCGTGCATGTTCATTATCGTGATATATCTTATTACCAAATACTGGCACATGTCTAACTGTGACTGATGTTAGTCTAAGCAGCCACTGTTTCATCCTCTTAGCCTGAATATTCTGCGGCTCTGTTCCAAACCCTAGTGAGATGCCTACCTAGACAGCAGTTGGAAGCATTATGGGAACATTCTAGATGTTTTTTTTTTTTGACAATTTTTTCAACGGCAGTCCAGTTGCACTAACTTTTGTTTTGTTTTCTGTTTACCCGACTATTTTCCTCCCCACCTTATGTTATAATTTTACTCAGAAGTAAATTCCCCTATTAAACCGAACCCTTTAGTGTTGACCCTCTTTTATTTTATGGCTGTGACTGTAACAGTATCTCCATTAGTAAAGATGCGGTTATCATATTCACAGTCTTAAAAAGGAAGAAAACGACAAGAGGAGACAATAACTATTAGTGTGCACAACTAAGATCAAGTTATCTGAGGTTAGTTAGTAAACATGTAGGCTACCTGGACACCGGGGACAGCACTCTTCAGGAGGAGTGTATGCATTAGCACATGTTGGTGCCGGACATGATGCTATACCACATCTTGTCTGACCATCCTACAAACACACACATGCACACACACATTCATGTACACAAACTAGCTGATAAAACCGACAGTACTTGTCAAAAGTTTGTAAACATTACTTTTTTGAAAATGTTTTTAATCAGCATATTAGAATGATTTCTGAAGGATCATGTGACACTGAAGACTGGAGTAATGATGCTGAAAATTCAGCTTTGCATCACAAGAATGAATTACTTTTAAATTATATTACAATAGAAAATTGTTATTTCAAATTGCAATAATATTTGTAATGTTAAACATTTAATAAATTCTGAAACATTTAAATAGTTGCTCATACTTGCTCATACAAACCCTATGAACCCCATACAAGTCTGCTATTAAACATTTATAAAATGTCAAATCTAGTATTTCCAATCGTGTGTACCTGACAGGTGCACGTTGTACAGGGATCCTCCGGGTCGTTGAACCTTTGGCCGTTTTCATACATGCGCTGCTTGTACTGGCACTGCCCATAGGAGCCACCACGGCAACCTTCATCTGTCATAAATATATCAACATCTAAACAGCTTACTGGATTGAACTGTGACTAAGCATGTGATGGTATAATGTTGCGATAATTGATGAAGCTTTTATCACAATATATGGCATTATCATGATACTGCAAAAAGTGTTGTAAATAATATAAGGTTAAAGGTTTAAAAACTTTTTTCTTATAACAAAAAGTATGAAGTAAACAAATATTTCAAACAGATTAAAGCAAAGGAATTGCATTTCCACTAAAAATGAGCAATATTTGTTTACAGAAGATAATATTTCTTGTTAAAGAAAAAAAATAAAACTGTTAGTTCATGTTAGCTCTGGTCCACTAAATAATACAGTTACAACTTCTGATTTGAATAACGTGTTATTAAATGTTGAAATTAATACATGCTTAGAAGATTTTTTTTCATTGGCAGTTTGTTAATTAATGAATTAACTAATGTTAAATAATAGAGCCATAATGTAAAGCAGCCACTGTTTCATCCTCTTAGCCTGAATATTCTGCGGCTCTGTTCCAAACCCTAGTGAGTTGCCTTCCTAGACAGCAATTGTAAGCATTATAGGAAATTCCAGATGTTTTTATATTTATTTTAGTCAGTTCTGAGAATAGGACTAAGAAATTTGTTCTAATAAAATTTTAAATATACTTAAAAAATATAAAAAATATAATACAAATATTAAAATAAATGTGCATAAAATATTTTCCATAAGCTTTTACTTATTTTTCTATATGCTTTTACTATACATTTTTATGATACTAACAGCACTGACTCATTAGCTTAGCAATACTCTTACATCAAACTCTGAAAGTGTTTCTCTCAGAATTTGGCTAAGGTGCTGCCTAGTAACTACAAAGTAACTGCATGTATGTAGACACAGAGGCAACTCATTTGGCTTTGGAACAGTGCCTCTGTATTTTTCTCCCTGTCTTTCATAATTCTTTTCTTTCTCTTACCTGTGAGTTTTGGGCGGGGCGTGGGGGGCTGACCGTGACAGTCATTACTACAAGTCACCTGTCCACCCACACAAGAACAACTTCGGCCAGCGTCAGTCCATGTGGCTCCTTCCTCACGCTGAACACCATTCCACACACATCCTACATACATGGACACAGAATGAACACATATACACTATCATTCAAAAGCTTGGAGTCGGTCTTTAGGGCTATCATGATATCAGATTTTTCACCACACAATTACTTTGGCCAAAAGAATGAACAGTAAAGTTATATTGCAATATCTACCGAAATCCTGAGAAAAAAAAAAAATATATATATATTATATTAAATAATATAAATTATATATATTATTTCTATAAATATATATAATATATAAATCTAAATTACATTAATTATAATTTATATATATATATATGAGTATTTGAACTTTCTTCTGTGAACTGATGTGTTCTTATCACATAATGAGGCAGAAATTGAATTATTTTATAGAATTCTATAGTGTTAAAGCCTATGTCGTTTAGCATTACATTAAATATACATTATCCCTATGAATAATACCAGAGATGGCTTGAATAACAAAGATAAAACATATACTGTTTTTACTTCAGTCAAAACATTTCTTACTGCATTTTATTCAGCGACAGTAATAGCTAGACGCCATTATCCATATTAAGGATTTTCCTGGAAAGTCATTTTATCACTCCTATGAGTCTCCCTTGTGGACTTTCTGTGTGAGGGCGCCCTCCGGCGTCAAGTATGAATGAAACATAAATTATGTGTGTTTGACCACCATCTTCTTTTCATTTTGAAGAAGCATGGTTATCGTCAGTACCAGTGCATCATGACACCCCTAAAGGATAACAATATTGCACTTTTTAAATATCATGATTATGGTCAGTACCAGTATATCGCTTCCCTATTATTTTGGAAGAACTCTTTTATGTTCACCAAGGCTGCATTTATTTGATTAAAAATACAGTAAAAACAGTAACATTGTGAAATATTATTACAACTTAAAATGACGGTTTTCAATTTAAATATATATGTTAAAATATATATTTTTTCAAGCTATTCCTGTGATGCAAAGCTGAATTTCCAGTATCATTATTCCAGTCTTCAGTGTCACATGATCATTCAGAAATCATTCTAATATGCTAATTTGCTGGTCAAGAAACTTTTATTATCATTAGTTGAAAACAGTCATGTTGCTTAATATTTTTGGTCATACATTCTTTGATGGAGAGAAAGTTCAGAAAATCAGCATTTATTTGAAATAGTTTTTTTTTTAACAATATAAATGTCTTTACAGTATGAGAGAATGTGTTTTATGTTGAAGTTAGTGGCAGAAGTATGTACTGCAGAATGTCTTACCTCCGCACGCTGGACAGCAGGTGTTAGGAGGGGCCCGAGTAGGAACTGCACAGCTCAAAACTGGGCATCTTTCCTGATGACATCTCACATTACCATTCTAACAAAAAAACAAAACAAAAAAAAACAACACGCACAATATAATGTTACACAAGAATCAATGACTTCAGTGATGTCAAACATAGCATGACCAGCTTTGGTGTGTCAAGTTTGAATATGCACATATGTAAATGAGTTTCAAGAGATTCAACTTTTTGTCATCTTCCTGACATAAAGCCAACACAAGACTTCATAAAAATAC
>CM077239.1:5011579-5049079 GCA_039654775.1 Spinibarbus caldwelli
AAAGAGCTGCAAATGCTTTTAATACAGCTACAAACTCACATACCCATAAAAAAGAAAAGAAAAAAACAACAACACTCTTATCAGGACTTTAGGGAAAACCACTCTCTATGAAGAATAAACAAATTTGTGCAAAGTGGTTCATTATGTACATTTATGGCGTGCATGTAAATTTCCCTGATCTTCGGTTCGACGCTTGGCTTGTTGATTAAAGCTGAGATGGTTAATAAGTATGTTGTAATCACCCCGAATGAGAGCTGTTGACGCACGTGCGCTCATCTGTTTTCAATGCAGCCAACCTCGCATCGCTTCATGTCATCTTCCCACTCATCAAACTATGACAGGTACTTTACTGCAAAAAGACAGTCACTGCGACACTAACGTGATGAAACTATGGCGTCATGTGCTTTTATAAACCATTTTCATAGGTTTCACGTTATATTGTTGGCTCGGAAAATATGTAAATACGCATGCCCAGTAGCCGCAGCTGTATCCCTTCTAGCCTTAACCACAAATCAGACAGGATTAACTTCGGTGGACTTACACTTGAAAAATGGTGTGCTCCGTGGTTGACATAAAATACTTTCTGATGTTTATTTATGTTCATTTCATGCTTTACGTAAATATGAAAAGACGATCGGTTCACGTGGCAATACAGTGATCTGTCACACCACACTGAAGAGCCACAAAACGGTATTTATTGTTTAAATTTCTTAAAAATGACAAAATCTGAAAGCAGAGTCCTGAGACCTTGTTTAATTTCAGAAGTAACCTGCTCTGTCTTGTCTGTTGGCGTGTTGTCAGTTTCCTCTTTGCTCTGCCATGTATTTTTCACTATGTGAGAACGAGTGTAGTGTGACAGCGGCATTGTTAGTCGAGGATAGCAACAGTAACTAAGGAGGGCGGGTCTTTGTGAACGGTGTTTTGATTCCTAATACTGATGTAATAAATGTTAGATTACTCACCATTCAAGCGGTTGCACTGAACTTTCCCACGGGTGCAGTAACAGACAGTGTGGCTGTCAGGAGACCAGCTGGACCCCTCATCCATCTCACGTCCCTCCCACACGCACTTCCGTTTCGAACACTCACACGTTTCCAGGTAGTCAACTCTCGCCTGCAGGGCAGTGTTCTACATACATACAGAGAGTTGTTAAAACGTCTGTATAAAATCACTTGGTTGTTTACTTATCCGGCTTGACACCCTTAAAAAAAGTACCATGGTGAAATGACGGTATTAGATTTTTAAATATTTTCAATTAGCTTTTATTTTTATATTTTCATTTTTAGTAATTATGTTATGTGCTTTTGGCATTTGTATTTTCTTAATATCTCTACAAAATGTTTTATTTATTTTATTTCAGTTTTGGTTTTAGTTTAATTTCAGTTAGCAATTTTAGAATATATATATATACACAGGTGCATCTCAATAAATTAGAATGTCGTGGAAAAGTTAATTTATTTCAGTAATTCAACTCAAATTGTGAAACAGACTGAAGTAGTTTAAGTCTTTGGTTCTTTTAATTGTGATGATTTTGGCTCACATTTAAAAAAAACCCACCAATTCACTATCTCAACAAATTAGATTATGGTAACATGCCAATCAGCTAATCAACTCAAAACACCTGCAAAGGTTTCCTGAGCCTTCAAAATGGTCTCTCAGTTTGGTTCACTAGGCTACACAATCATGGGGAAGACTGCTGATCTGACAGTTGTCCAGAAGACAATCATTGACACCCTTCACAAGGAGGGTAAGCCACAAACATTCATTGCCAAAGAAGCTGGCTGTTCACAGAGTGCTGTATCCAAGCATGTTAACAGAAAGTTGAGTGGAAGGAAAAAGTGTGGAAGAAAAAGATGCACAACCAACCGAGAGAACCGCAGCCTTATGAGGATTGTCAAGCAAAATCGATTCAAGAATTTGGGTGAACTTCACAAGGAATGGACTGAGGCTGGGGTCAAGGCATCAAGAGCCACCACACACAGACGTCTCAAGGAATTTGGCTACAGTTGTCGTATTCCTCTTGTTAAGCCACTCCTGAACCACAGACAACGTCAGAGGCGTCTTACCTGGGCTAAGGAGAAGAAGAACTGGACTGTTGTCCAGTGGTCCAAAGTCCTCTTTTCAGATGAGAGCAAGTTTTGTATTTCATTTGGAAACCAAGGTCCTAGAGTCTGGAGGAAGGGTGGAGAAGCTCATAGCCCAAGTTGCTTGAAGTCCAGTGTTAAGTTTCCACAGTCTGTGATGATTTGGGGTGCAATGTCATCTGCTGGTGTTGGTCCATTGTGTTTTTTGAAAACCAAAGTCACTGCACCCGTTTACCAAGAAATTTTGGAGCACTTCATGCTTCCTTCTGCTGACCAGCTTTTTAAAGATGCTGATTTCATTTTCCAGCAGGATTTGGCACCTGCCAACACTGCCAAAAGCACCAAAAGTTGGTTAAATGACCATGGTGTTGGTGTGCTTGACTGGCCAGCAAACTCACCAGACCTGAACCCCATAGAGAATCTATGGGGTATTGTCAAGAGGAAAATGAGAAACAAGAGACCAAAAAATGCAGATGAGCTGAAGGCCACTGTCAAAGAAACCTGGGCTTCCATACCACCTCAGCAGTGCCACAAACTGATCACCTCCATGCCACGCCGAATTGAGGCAGTAATTAAAGCAAAAGGAGCCCCTACCAAGTATTGAGTACATATACAGTAAATGAACATACTTTCCAGAAGGCCAACAATTCACTAAAAATTTTTTTTTTTTTTTTTTTTTTTATTGGTCTTATGAAGTATTCTAATTTGTTGAGATGTCTGAAATCACAATTACAAGAACCAAAGACTTAAACTACTTCAATCTGTGTTCACTGAATTTATTTAATACACGAGTTTCACAATTTGAGTTGAATTACTGAAATAAATTAACTTTTTGACGACATTCTAATTTGTTGAGATGCACCTATATATATATATATATATATATATATATATATATATATATATATATATATATATATTAGTAATTCAACTTTTTTTATAGTTCAACAGTCAAAACTTCATACATCACCACAGTATTCAATATTCACCTTTCCAATCAATTACATATTCAGCCACTAGACACCATCAATGAAACAAAACAAGAGCAAATGGAAATTAAACAGTTGTTAAGCAGTCCTCCTCATCACACCATTTTTATATGCTGCTAAAAATGACCCCATGTTTTTTTTTTTGTTTTTTTTTTCATTTCTTCCTCACTCTGCAGTCTCCCCAACATACACTCATATGATGCGATTTCAATCATCTAAGGGTAAATGCATTTTCTGCTGTGTTGGGTAAAACTGATTTATCTCCAAGAAGGCATAATTGTGGTTCCACAGGTAAATTATAGCCAAACCACTCTTCAATATTCTCAACATTCCCAAATCATATGTAAATAAGTGTCCTCTTCTTCCTTAAATTTCCAACATAGATTATTATTTCCAGCTATCCCCACCCTCCAATATATATATATATATATATATATATATATATATATATATATATATATATATATATATATATATATATATATATATATATATATATATATATATATATATATATATATACATACATACATACATACATACACACAGTTGAAGTCAAAAGTTTACATACACCTTGCAGAATCTACATAGTTATTTTACCAAAATAAGAAGGATCATACAAAAATGCATGTTATTTTTTATTTAGTACTGACCTGAATAAGATATTTCACATAAAAGATATTTAAATATACTTTTCAATTAACAAAAAAAAAAAAAAAAAAAAATATATATATATATATATATATATATATATATATATATATATATATATATATATATATATATATATTGTCCTTTTTAAAAAACAGATTTAGTTTTAGTTAATGATAACAACAGCGCTTTGACATATATACTGTTATGGTAAATAATTACCATATTCATTTACCATGACATTCATATGGTACTCCAAGGTATTTCAATACACTGTATACCATGGTACTATAATTGTAAATTTCCCTTATACAAACCCTGGTATGGTTGTGGTACAGGTCCAAAAAACATTGATAGTACCACAGCACTTTCTAGTCCTTTTTTCCAAGTGCAGACACACCAGCATGCCTATTTATGTTCCCAATATACCTGTCTCTTCAGCATGTCCAGCATGGTCCTGATGTGATGCAGGTTGTTCTCCATTTGGCCAAGACGCACGTTTGATTCAACAGGGTATCCTGTAGCTGATACTATGCCATCTCCACGGACTCCCTGATCATGCATCATATCCAGGTCATAGATTGCAGGTACGGTGGGACTGGTGGGAATGACTGTGTCTGGAAGGGAGTCTGTAATAACCACAAACACACAAACGCATGCAAAACAGATTAGAAAAGATGAATGCATTGTGCATGAGCTCAAAAAACCCATGCTTTTTTTTCAACCTGGATATTTGTACATATTTCAAGCAGTGTACATCAGTATTTGATCTATAATTCTGAAGCATAAATTCACCCTGAGTATTGGAGGGCAAAAAAGCTAATAAGATTCCCAGAAAACAATTATAAATGTCCCTAATACAATAATACTACACCCTAAAAGTGATATAAAATGCATTAGCTGACATTAATGCACAGCCAAAAATGTGTATAAACATCAGAAGAAGCTGCATGACTTTTATTTTCAGCTCTGTTGTGTGTTTTTTGCATGTGCATGTGTAGTTCAGATGTTTAAATGTTTTCATGCCTGTTACATTTTCACAGAACCATGGACGCCTCTCATATGCTCTGGTGGAGAGTTCAGCAGTCTGCCAACCACCCTGAAACAATGAGAAAACACATACAGTCAGTTCTGTGGCCATGAACACAGTGAACTCCGTAACCATGTCGACCCATTGCAGAGTCATGACAGTAACGTCGTAAAACAGATGAGCAATGACAACACCAGAACAATCACCTCTGTAGAATGCTTTAAAGGGACAGTCCACCACCAACAACAACAACAAAAAAGAACATTTTGTCATCATTTACTGACCCTTGTGTTATTCCAAACCTGTATGAGATTTTTTCTTCTATTGAAAACAACAACAACAACAAAAAATATTTTGAAGAATGTTGGTAACCAAACAGTTTTTTTCATAGATGCTGTAAATAAACCATCTGGTTCCAAAATGCATCTTTCCCCACCATTTAAAAGTAGCTGTACACTTCTCTATGAGGCATGGGATTTATGATTTTACATGTCTGAACTCTTCAGAAGCCGTTAAAATGAACAAAATCCCTTTTTTCCAATTATCCCTGAAACTGATTCAAATGTGGAATCTTATGAATAGACTGCTTTCAGTGCATTTTTAACACTCATACAGGTATGTTCTATGCATATTGTTTTGATAGAGGAAAACAAGAAACAATTCTAATTTCAACATTATTTATTCTTCAGATTTTGTTCTTTAAATAAAATAAGTATCAGCTGTATACAAAGTGACCAACATTTGGTTTTCGACCACTGAAAATGTGTAATATTGCACATTCTGAAAATGGAGCCTCATTGAGATCCCCATATCTCTGGGACTGAATGATATAGGGCCTTGAAAATGAAGATTTCAGAAGAAAAGTTTATTAAGAACTAGAATCTAAAATCATATTGCGATATCTTTAATAGTTCTTGAGTTATAGGCATGCAAACTTTGGAAAAAGTGTATTTATGGCACTCAGGTCTGTTCAATGCAGTTGTTTTGACAAGGAAACAAGAGTTTCAAAATTATTTGTTCTTCAGACATTCCTCTTTAAAAGAAAAGAAGTATCATATTTATGCAAAGTGACCTACATTTGGTTTTTGACCACTGAAAATGTGTACAATTTAACGTTTTACTCCTGGAGCCATACTGAAATTCCAATATCTCTGGAACTGAACCATACAGGGCCTTAAAAATGAATATGCCAAAAGGAAAGTGTATTAAGACCCAATATCTAAAAGGGCATTAAGATATCTTTAATACTTCTTGAGTTACAGGCATGCAAACTTTGGAGAAAAAAACTTGAAAAGTGCTCTTTCTCCATTTTTGAATGGTCACTATTGGCACATAATTCAACAAAGATAGCTAAAGTCAACAGATTTTACTAATAAACCTACCAATCTCTGTGTAAAAATAGCAATATGATGCTGCCATCTTTCTGAAGTCATTTTTACACCCCTGTAAATTGCAATTTGAAAAATATTAGCAAAATCAAAAATTTGATCTGGGGAAGTTTCTAAAATGTGTTTGATTTGGCACGGAATGACCCAATAAAGTAATTCCTACACCAAATTTTTATAGTGTAGTTAATGTGACAAACTTTACCAGTATTTATTCTGGACACCCGTGTGAACTTGAGGAGAACTGACTTCATAAATTTAGGGATCAGTTGATTAGAAGTCAAAAAAGTGAAAAAATGTAGGTGTCTCATTTTAGGTGTCCACATACTTTTATACACTAGCATGTAGATACGTATTTGTTTGTATCAGTAAACTCACACTGAATTTGCTGGCCTTTTTTCCTGCAGTGCTGGAGAAGATAACCTGCAGATCATGCGGGAAGTCCAGAGTCAGGATTCGTCCCCCTTCTTTCAGTTTGAGCACCACGGCATCCTGGCAGTCCACATACAGCACTATCTGCCTGGGCTCCACACTCAGAGCCATCCTCACCCAACCTCTGCCCGTGAAGGGACTCCTGCTGGGCATCTTCAGCACCTCCGGTCGCAGGCCGTCCGTGGACCTGAACTCCAGCTGCAGCCAGTCTGCTTTTGTGTTGGAGATGAGCTCCAGCAGGGGGCGCTCACCATTCTGCAGGAAGGTAGAGGAGGTGAAGGAGATGAGGGTGGCTTCTGAGATTCTGCTTTGACGGCCCACCAGGTGCAAACCCAGGACGCCCTGTGAGGTGTTGAAGAGGTAGTCCAAAAATGTCTGGGGTAGTTTGAGATGAGGCGTGTTGGAACGTAAACGCCAGGCTGGCGTCTCTGGGTCACGACCTTTGACCTTAGACACCCCGCGGGTAGAGCGAGTGACGTTAAGAGCCTCCAAGAGGTTGATTACTAATAGAAGAAACATGTAGAATGACATCAGCAATGACATCAGTGACATTAAATAGTCACATGCTTTATGCCTGGTAATCATTCAGGACCATGGTATATATCAAGTAACATGGTATTTCAATAGTATATGATACAGTTTCATAACTGTACCATGAAAAATGTTTTTAATTATGTTTTTTAATGTTTTTGAAAGAAATCTCTTATTTTCACCAAGGATGCATTTATTTGATCAAAAAATTGTAAAAAAAATGGTAATATTGTGAAATATAATTACAATTTAAATTTAAATTTATTTCTGTGATGCAAAGCTGAATTTTCAGCATCATTACTCCAGTCTTCAGTATCACATGAACACATCAGCATTCTAATATGCTGATTTGCTGCTCAAGACACATTTCTCATTATTATCATTGTTGAAAATAGTTGTGCTACTTAATATTTTTGTGGAAACCATGATTCTTTACCATATATTTAAAATACCATATATTTAAAATAGAAATGTTTTATAACATTATAAATGTCTTTACTGTCATATTTGATCAATTGAATGCATCAATTAAACACACAGAATGATTTCTGAAGGATCATGTGACACTGAAAACTGGAATAATGGCCTCTGAAAATTCCGCATTGCATCAAAGGATTAAATTACATTCTAAAATATATTGAAATAGGAAACAATTATTTTAATTCATAATAATATTTCACAATATTACTGTTTTTATTGTATCGAATTAATGCAGCCTTGGTGAGCATAAGAGACTTATTCAGTAATATTAAAACAATCACAATTTTCCCAAACTGTTAACTCGTAACGAATCTGATATCCTACAGATGAAATAGTACAAAATGAAAAGCTTTGACAGTTTATAAGCGTGTAAATAGTAATATGTGAGGGGAAAAACCCTGCAGAGCAATGATGGTGAGTGGGGAAAATGTTCTTAATGACTTCCTTTTCCTTGTCAGATCTTTATTGTTCCAAAGCTCCCTGAGGGCAACGCAGCTGTACACACACAAACACACATTTTTAATCTATATCTCAGGTATTTCTGTATGAAATCAGACTGAATTGATAAGAGATAGGAATTTAAAAGGCCAGGCAGAGACAGAAAGACAAGACCGAAAACAAAGGGTACGTGGAAGTGGAGATGGTTCTTTGAAAATTCAAAAAAAAAAAAAACACACCCAGCTGGCAAGCAGAAACGTACCTGCACTGGGCAAATGAAAAACTGTCAGATAAATAGAGGTAAACAGAGACATTGATAACAGAGAGAGAAGTGCTTGTGTGCTCAGTGTGTTTGTGCATGTTTTTACTTAGCTATGGTTTGCGTACAACACTGTCTCCTGAAGACAGCTAAATCTAAAATCAGAATCAAAATCTCCCTTTGAGAACATCCTAGAAGTCAAAATAATTTGGAAATTGAGCACATTTTTTGATGTAAAAGATTTTCATTTAGAGGTAGGGTTGGTATGTAATCATAATTATGAGTAAATAATTGTAAAAATGCAACATTTTTATTATTCAAATTCAAAAAATGTTTATCAAGGGGTAAAGTTAGTCTGTGATAATGATAATGATAAATACATAAATGATCAATTTTTTTGTTATTATTATAATGCAATTTGTTTTTCAATTTATGGGTGGGATTAGTTTGTAATAATCATAATTATAAGTAATTAAGAATTTTAGCATTTTTAGTTATTAATCTAATGTAAATTTTACATTTAGAGTGGGATTAGTTTGTAATCATAAATAGCTTTAATTAGAACAATAGAAGTCAATAGGATGTTCTAATTTAGATGCTTCTGACTAGCTATATTTTTAGGGACAAATTGTTAAAAAATTATAAAAATACAAAAATCTGTATTCACTTACTCAACATAAATATTTTAGGTATGAGTTTATGCACAGGCTATTTATAAGAGTCATTTTATATACACTCAAAAAAAATTATTCTTGCCAGTAATTGAAATTAAGCAAACAATTTAAATAAAGTATATTTAAAAAGGGTTAAAATAACTTTTATTGCTCATAATTACTCTTTCTCAACATGAATATAATAGTGATTTTCAATCCTGTTCCTCGGGACCCACTGCTCTGCACATTTTGCATGTCTCCCTTATCTGACACACTCATTTGAGTTCAAGGAGCTCTTTCCTAATGAGCTGATGATCTGAATCAGGTGTGTAAATTAGGGAGACATGCAAAATGTGCAGAGCTGTGGGTCCCCAGGAACAAGTTTGAAAACCACTGATGTAATATATCCGAGACGAACCTGATCAAATGCCGTAATGCGCAAATGCGGATGTTGTGCATGCACATATTAGATTTAAAAAAAAAAAAAAAAAAAAAAAAAAAAAAAAAAAAAAAAAACAACACTGAAGGCAGCAAGTCGATGAAGGCGCGACTGTGACTCAGCGATAAGGAAGATTAAGAATGGCTGTGGAGATTAAATAAGGTAAGATATTTTCTTTATTTGTATGTGATTTAGACTTAAACATCATCTATTTTTATGATTTAATCGATCTTGACTTAATAAATATCTTAGTTTCGCCGTGCCTACACTTTCTTCGAATGAACTAATGTTAGGCATTCGGCCTTCCCTGCTTCTTTGATCATTTTTTTAAAGATATACTGTCGACTATGTGCATCATTTTTGCATTGAGGCAGATTAAGCGTGCATGTTGTTTTTTAAACAGATTTTAAACAGATTTGTCATCTCGAGGTAAAGTTACATTTCACTTTTGCGCACTCATCTAACGTTAACGTGCATGAAAGTTATCTGCGTGTAAACCTTTACATGATTTCTCAAAAACAAATCTGTTAACAAATATTTGTAACTTGGATCATTTTCGACTGACTGTGCATCTTTTTAGGCAAATTACGCGTGTATGATTTTTTTTTTTTTTTTTTAAATGATAGCTTTGTCATCTCGACGTACATTTCACTTTGCAAATATGAAAACGTTATGGAAACACACGTGTATGAAAGATGCATGTACAAGTTAAACAAATCGCATTAATGAAGTGGAATATGCATTCATTTCATGCTGCGTTGTAATTTCATTACAAAACTCAATATGTCGTCTTTACTATTTCAGACACATCATCGTTGTGATATCATTTCAAAATTGACTCCAGTGTGGGATAATCACTCAGTTATGGTATGTATAAGTTTTTTGTTTATTTTGTTATAACTAAACTTTACTCATTTCTTTGCGAAAGTATTGATGTTTTCTCTCTCTTTTTTGACTTTTAGATATGTTAGTGTATGAAAGCTACATGTAAAAGTTTATACGAAACGTGCTATTCTACATAAGGTGTTCAGCAGCAAAGGAGGTGTTTCTACACAGAAGATATCACACATTGTCATTTGCAGACAAGGTGTGGTAAAGTGCATTTAATTTCTTTAGAACTAATTTCAATGATTGAACTTATCAGTTTTTATTATTGTGCCGTTTTTAATGTTGTCAATTTCAGTGTGGTGACACATCAAACGAGAGTGTGTGTACCTCAGTGAGGACATGACTATAGTCAAAGAATTCCAGGTTAGTGTGTATACTTTTTTGTACGGACCTAAACATAAATTGCCAGACTGTATATTGCCAATATTTTAGTGAAACTGAACAGTGTGTGTGTTGTTGTTTTTTTTTTTTAAATGCCTTAGGACTGCAACCCTTGAATTCACTCTGAGACTTTCCAAAGGTGCTGGTGCTGCGGATGAGCCAGATGTTGGAGTTTTTATAGATGGTGTGAAGCTGCTACAACACTTAAAGAGTATTTCCTTTGGATTAGTAATGCTGTTTGGACTGATCTACGCTCTCAACTTAATCTACCCTCAGAGTCTCAAATTCACGTTTGAATTCTTCCAGAAAGTACTGATAAATTTGAATGGCAGCAAGCTTTCCTCAAAGGTTCAAGCACTTAAAATTGAAATGTTTCAGTCAATAGGTCATAGGACATGTTTCCAACAACTGGAGGGATATTGAAAACTTTTAAGCTTAAAGACCTGACAAGGATACCCTGAAAGAGATTCTACAAACTGATGACACTAACTCCAGCATGCAAGAGACTGCACCTAAAGCACCTTTCTGTTTCCTCTAGCTGTAATACTTTTTGATATGGGAGATGTTAGCCCTAGTGCTACTGACTCAGTCCAGGAAGTCAACTTAACTCGTATTCTAGCAGCACTGAGACTGTCTTACTTGTGTATCCCAAGTCAAGAACCAGTTCTTGGGCTCATGGTTTTGTAGTTCCTCATTTTTCATGTTTTGATTACATTCAACTTCAGAGAACTGAATGCTACTTATTCCACCACCAAAACTAAGATCTGACATTCAAGATGAGGAGATCTTTAGGTATTCAAAAAATCACACCGCAATGATTAGGACACTTTTTCTGACCTAAATGTTGAAATGTAAAAATAACCTGTTATATATATATATAATTTATTTATTTTAATGTGTAGAAGTGTTTAAATTGTCATCACTAGTTATATGTGAAGTAAAATATAATGGTTGCTTTCCTTTTTAATTTTTTTTTTCTTCCCTAACAAATAATTAGGAAGGGGAGGGACCATTTACATTTGTGTTTCACATTATAGGTCAGGAAAAAGTACATTGTTTACTATGCAATGATATAACAATGTTACCTAGAAAATGTTTGATGTTAAAGCAATTAATGGAGCAATTGCAACACAATAAATATTTTAAAATTTAACGTTTTTGACCATTTATTTAATAGAACTGAGAAAATCTAAGGTAATTATATAAAGCAAGTAACAATAAGTTATTGGAAAAGAGTAAAGTTTATGTATTCCACAAGCTTAAATCACAGTTCATCAGATTACATAACATTTATTTAATTAATTCATGTCAACTGAACATGACAGGCTTAAGTTGAAATAAATGTTAATTTTACGTTAGATTTATGTGATTAAATTGGATGGAAAATTGACGTAATTGAAATACATAAGTTTTAAGTTTTGGGGTTAAATATTTTTTTGAGTGTATGTTTATATTAGATGCTGTAACGTCATCACTTTCTTTTCTTTATTCATAACAAAAAAAAAAAAAGAAAAAAAAGACCAGGTTTTGTGCAGTTCTGCTGTGACAAGTTAGTGATTTTCAAAAGCATAAATATTCAGTGTAGTCCCGAACAATTATAAATAAATAAATATTAATAAATACATGTATTTCTTTATTGTGTGTTTCTTTTGGCATGTCTAATTCAGCGCAGCAGTGATAGAATGTAGCGGCGGCACACATCAATGAAACAATGTATCGTTTGTTTGATTGACAGCTGCTCTCACCGGTCTCGGCGCCGCGCGGGTGATTCGCGTCCTGATGAGTTTGAACACAGTCACAAACATTCCAGAGGAGAAGCAAACTCATGAAAAGACCTCCAACTAAAGCCCTCAGCTCCATTCTCACCAGCCAGACCAGTTTAGTTCTCCCTCAAATCTTCAGAAGGAAAAATAACGTTTTCATTATTCAGAGAAAACCTGAAGAAGAAAATGATTATAGGTATTCAAATACATTAAAAGAAAATATATCAATACATGAAGCGAGATCTCGGATTAAGAGCTGGATGAGTCCTCTGGTCTGGTCTCGTATGACAGCGACCCTCAGACATGAAACATCTGGACTTGTTTTCGGTTGTTTGCCTGGCGGGTTCGAGCTTTTCCTGTCGCCTCCAAACAAAACAAGGCAAAGTTTCGTTCTTTTCCGTCCTATGCGAATAAAATGAACTCTGTAACTGTGACAGTCGGAGGAGACTGCAGCTCTCTCCTGTGATCGGTGTTTCTCTGCTCCTGATCCTCCTCCTCTGCAGCCAATAGTGAGATTTCAGCTGAACATTTCCGGATTTCCGGGCTGCTCGAACGCCTTAAATCCTCAACTTTTAGTGAAGAACACAAAACAGTTTCATTAACTCATTTAACGTCTAATAATAAGTTATACATACGATATGGTATGCTCAACAGATCATGTGCATTCAAAAACGATTAAATATGAATTATGACAATATAATATCATACAGGTAATAAAAATGAAAATATATATAAAGCAATAGACAGTTTAACTTAAATTAATTATTAACTTTAACTTAAATTTTAACTCAAAATAAAATAATAATAATCTATACCCCTACACTGGCTGTATTATGGTACAGTGATGGTCAGTTTCAGTACCATGGTATATATCAAAGCACCATATTATGTACTAAAAAAATGGCATTTAAAGACAAAGAAGCCAAAAACAAACAAACAAACAAACAAACAAACCCCCTGAATTTATATAAACTAACAAACTTTCTATGCCATGAAATCTTGATTGTATATGATTGTACGAGTCATTTAAAGGAATAGTTTCTTCATGACTCCCAAGACATTAATTGATGGACTGGAGTGGTGTGGATTACTTGCAGATTATTGTGATGTTTCTCTCATTCTGACGGCACCTATTCACTGCAGAGAATCCATTTGTGAGGAAGTGATGTAATGCTGTTACACTTTACCATCTGGATCCTTAAAACATTTGTGACATACAGTACACACTCTAAGAAAAGTCCCTAAAAATACAGCCCAATGTTTTGGGTTAAAATGATGGAATTTTTCATATTGTTTTCTTACAGGTGTGTTAGGCGTACTTTGAATTATGCATTTTATTACATGTTTTATAGATCTAAGGAAATATCCATAAATTTAACAAAATTTTCAGTAATTTTCCACCAGGATGTTATCTATTTTTCTGTTTATCTGTTGTTATTTTTTTCTTACAGTATAGAAACGTTAAGATATTGAACATTAATGACAATTTTTTCCACATTTAATGTAAAATAATCTATAATCTAATAATCTCTATCTATCTATCAGTCTACAGTGCCCTCCACTAATATAGGCACCCTTGGTAAATATGAGCAAAGGTGGCTGTAAAAATAGATCTGCATTGTTTATCCTTTTGATCTTTCATTAAAAAAAAAAAAAACTCTAACCTATCATTGAAGTAAAACAATTGAAAGTGGGGGGGGGGGGGGGGGGGGGGGAATCTCATCGTGATATAAATGCTTTCTCTAGTTCATATTGGCCACATTTATTGGCACCCAATTATTGCAATGTCCTTTTCCCAAGATAGCAGCCCTGAGTTTTCTCCTGTAATGCCTGAAGAGTTTGGAGAACACCTGATAAGAGATCAGAGACCATTCCTTCATGCAGAATCTCTCCAGATCCTTCAGATTCACAGCTCCATGTTGGTGCTTCTCCTCTTTAGTTCACCTCACTCATTTTCTGTAGGGTTCAGGTCAGAGGACTGGGACAGCCATGGCAAAAGCTTCATTTTGTGCTCAGTGACCCATTTTTGTGTTGATTTTGATATTTGTTTTGGATTATTGTCCTGATGGAAGATCCAACCACAGCCCAATATAAGATTTCTAACAGAGGCACTCAGCATTAGATTTTTTTATCTGTTGGTATTTGATAGAATCCATGATGCCATGCATCTGAACAAGATGTCCAGGACCTCTGGCAGAAAAACAGGCCCACAATATTAAAGATCCAGCAGTATATTTAACCGTGGACATGGGGTACTTTTTATCCCTGTTTGTACTAAACCCATCTGGTGGCTTTGCTGCCAAAAAGCTCTTTTTTTATTTTCATCTGACCATAGAAGCCAGTGACATTTAAAGGTCCAGCCATGTCTGACAACTGAATATGCTGGAGTTTGTTTTTAGATGAGCGAGAATAATTTTTCTTGAAACCCTCCTGAACAATATGTGGTGATAGTGGCTGTTTGATTTTTTTTTTAGGCTTTCTGACCCCAAGACTCAACTAATCTCTGCAGCTCTCCAGCTGTGATCCTTGGAGAGTCTTTGGCCACTCAATCTCTCCTCCTCACTGTGCATTAAGACAATATAGACACACATCCTCTTCCAGGAAGATTTGTGACATCTTTAGTTGATTGGAACCTCTTAATTATTGCCCTGATAGTGAAAATTTGGATTTTCAATGCTTTAGCTTTTGTTTTACAGCAACTTTCTATTTTGTGAAGCTCAACAATCTTGTTCTGCACATCAGAACTTTATTGTTTGGTTTTACTCCTATCTATCTATCTATCTATCTATCTATCTATCTATCTGTTTGATATCCTTTCAAAGTCTGAGATCACTAGTGAAAATTTTTGTTTTCAAATTTATTTCACATTTTGACAATGTATATTATAAACATAAATTGATTGAAAGTTGAAATGAAAATTATGATGAATTACACTTTTAGGAATTGTGCAGAATTAAATATTTATAATAGATATTTCAACTTCAATTATATTCAAAGGTTTCTGTTCATTTCCAGATTTTCAATGTGGTCCCAGGCATTTGTACGTCACTGTATTTGCTTGATTATACAGTATCTGCATATTGGTTATGACAAAGTTTTCCTTAAATGTTACTACTGGCCATCTTAGAATACTGTTATCTGACTGGCCAGGAGTGAAGCGATGCTATTGATTAGACTTGGGATGATGGTTAGACCCAGGAGAGGCATTTGTTTTGACCTCTTAACTTGGCTCTGATCCAGTGAGTTTGAACACTAAACCTCAGACTAATCCGCTGCTCACCAACTCATCCAAACACTGACATGCGGTGGACTCTCATACACAAGTCACACACATACTCTGTACTCCAACACTCTTTTACACAGTCACATCCAAAATAAAGTTCTGTGGACAGTCATAATGTAACTGTGGAGAAAAAAATCTGGACATCTGGACCTGAAGAACAGTTAGATGGGACAGGTAGGATGATATGCTTTCTTGTCTTTGTCTCAAATACAATTGTGTAACAGTCTTGTATGACTGGTGGCAAACATAACTTTAGAAGATCTGTGTTCATATTCACACATCTTAGCATGAGTGTTTGCCTTCACATTAAGACAGTAGTGGAAACATAAAAGTTTTATACAATTGTGTGATTATTTTTCAGATTTTTTCAGTCTTTAATTCACTTTTAATCCGCTTCTGTTGCTTAAAACAAGTCATGTGGGCTCCAAAATAATCCAGTTATAAGCCAAATGCTGAAATATAAGGATCCAAAGACAATTTGTATTTAGTTTACATTTAGTTTGATAGAGCTAAATGAATACTGCTGATAATGCTGAAATGTTTAATATTTTATAAATATAATTGGAACAATAATTGCAAATAGATTTCAAATAAACAATGTCACTTGAATGAATATGCATAAAATAATTAAAGAAAAATGCATGTCATGCACAGTACTATCTTTGTATAATTGAGATACTATTAGTTTTTATTAATATTTTGAGTCATATTCTATTTTAAAATTTGCAATTTTCACTGTAATTTTATTTGAAGTTTTAGTAATTTTGCTGAGTATTTTTGTAATTTTTAGTAGTTTTTCTTTTATATGTCTACATATTTTTTATTCATTTTTATTTCAGTTTAATTATTTTAGTACAGCACTTTTAACTAAATTTTATTTCAGTTAACATTTATTTTTATTTAAAACTAAATAAGCACAGTTTTAGTTAGCTGTAATAGCTCGGTGTAAGTAAGAGTGTGTGTTTGGGTGTTTGCACGTAAGAAGGCTTATCTGTCTGCTGAGAACTTCCTTACAAGATTTATGAGTCTTAAAGAAGCAGGGTTGTTTGCTAAAAAACATTTAAAGGTCATGTTGGTCAAGCAATAATACATTTCCAGACTGCATTTAGGTACATTTAGGTTTCATCTCTTGAGCTAAATTAGCCAATTCATAATAATACAGTACAGTACATAATGCAATATGTCATTTTTAACATACCTGTTTTTTTATCCTGTCAGTGAGAGATGGTTTTGAGGTTGATCTTCAGTGAACAGCCACTCTGGAAGATTCTAATTTTCTGCCAGCTATATTCTGCGGTCAGCCGGCATTCTGTAATTGGTATAAACACAAATACAGAGAAGACCACATACAAAAAACAAACACACACTTGATATGCATGTGTCCATACAACTTAAACTGTCTTCACACAGCTACTAACAACATGTGCTAAACATTGACTACAGCAGGCGAATACAGTTTTGAAAGAATTTTCTTCTGTGTGAGCAGAGAATTACGGAATTCTAATCTGTGCGCCACGGAAAATTAAGAACAAATCAGTATCCAGGCAACAATCCAGTCAAGCTAATCTGTAGAGCTGTGTTGAACAGCAAGCTCCTTGTAATGCATCAGACATGATCTAATAATTGACAAATTAAAACATCATCAGCAGACTGTTATTAGAAATATGAGGAAAATGTTATTTAAATAAATACAATGTGTCTATTTTTGGCAGCCAGCAATTGTGACGGTGGGCATGATGTGTTTGCCAAAGTAAAAGAGAACAGCCTGATGGGAACTTTTATTGCCAACCTCAGTTTCACTGCACAGCCATCGTCCAATCATATACGCTTAAAACTTTCTGGAAAAGATGCTGATTGGTTTTATCTGGAGGGAAGAACCATTAGACTGAACTCAACATCAACTAGGATTATTGATAGAGAGGTAACATTAAAAAAATCTTTAAATGCATGCTATTACACTATCATCTTCTGTCATGATTTTGTTTAAATTGTTAAAATGATTTGTCTATAATGATATTACAGATAATTATTTGTCTATCATTATATCATATTACAGATACACGGCTCAGTTGTAACAGCAACTGTAAGGTGCTATGAACATAAAGTCCTACAGGTAAGTTTAAAAATCCGTGACACTGCAACATCCTCTTAGAAAACTGGATTTATTGATACAGTTTATACTTGTCAAATAAAAGCAATGTTTCTGTCAGGCTGAACACAGGATCATGGTAGAGGTTCTGAACGAGAATGACAACAAACCCGAGTTCCTACAAAGATCAGTTCAACCACTGCAGCTCAGCGAGGTAAAACAAAACACAATTCATTCTCTTTGTTTGTAGTGTATTGACATTCACTATAGTTCAAAAGTTTGGGGTCAGTGCGATTTTTCTTTCTTTCTTTCTTTGAATACTTTTCTTCATCATGGATGTGTTAAATTAATCAAAGTAACAGTGAAGACATGTATAAAGATGATTTTTATTTCAAATACATGCTATTCTTTTGAATTTTCTATTCATAAATGAATCTTGAAAAAATATATAGTTTCCACAAAAATATGAAGCAGCTCAACTGTTTTCAACATTTAAAATAATAATTGAAAAGAAATGTTTCTTGAGCAGCAAATAATTAGAATGATTTCTGAAGGATCATGTGACACTGAAGACTGGAGTAATGATGCTGAAAATTCAGCTTTGATCACAGGAATAAATCACACTTCAAAATATATTCAAACAGAATGAGTTCTTTGAAATTGTAATAATATTTCAAAGTATTACTGTTTTACTGTATTTTTGATCAAATAAATGCAGCCTTGGTGAGCACAAGAGATTTTAAAAAACATTAAAGTCTTACTGATCCCCAAACTTTTGAGCAGCATATTGTGGATTAAAAAATGTTCCCATATTTTACCCCAGTCTTCTGTTGTTTGTTTGATGTGTTTGTTCAGTTGACAGCAGTGAACTCTGTAGTGTTTACAGTCCAGGCCACAGATGCTGATGGAGATACACTCACATATGTCATTGATGAAACATCAGTAGGTGAACCAAACATTTTATCAGATTTACAAACCTTCTGCTAGTCCTAATTCAGCCTCATTTGACTTAAAGGGATAGCTCACCCAAATATAATTCTGTCATCATTTACTAACCCTGAAGTTGTTCCAAACCTGTATAAACTTCTTCCTTCTGTGAACAAAAGAAGATATTTTGAAGAATGTTGGGTACCAAACAGTTGACGGTAGCCATTGACTTCCATAGTATGGAAAAAAATATTATGGAAGTCAATGGCTACCATCAACTGTTTGTTTGCCAAAAAATCTTAATATCTGCCTTCATGTTCAAAAGAAGAAGAAAAAAAAAAAAACTCATACAGGTTTGGAACAACTTCAGGGTGAGTAAATGATGACAGAATTATAATTTTTTGGTGAACTTATGATAATAAATCAAATAGGCTTGGTAATCTGTGGACATGTGTTTGTGTATTTCCAGCCTGATGCCAGGTATTTTCGAGTGGACTTACCCAACAGTGGCAAAGTGGTTCTCAACAAGTCACTGGACTATGAGATCAAAATTCAGCTCCGACTGACTCTTTATGCAGTGGTAACACATACAGAAAATACTTGTTTGGTGATAATAAAAAATATGAGAAAAAACTGAACTGTTATTTATCCAGATGTTGATATTGCTTTAGGAAACGAACACAAATGAGCACTACAACACAACGGCAACAATAATCATCAATGTGACAGATGGGGACGACCAATATCCACAATTCCAGCCTTGCACTCTTCTCTCAGCCAATCACAGTAACCGCATATGTGCCAATCCTCTGTACACCGCCAACATCACAGAGAACAAGCAGGTAATATATACATACAGTATATATATATATATATATATACACACACACACATGTATATAAACTTAAAGACATCTTAATGTTTTGGAAATCTATTATATTCACCAAAGCTGCATTATTTGAAATACAGTAGGATCAGTAATATTACTAAATATTATTACAATTTAAAATGTTATCAATTTGAATATATTTAAAAATTTCATTTATTTCTGTGATACAAAGCTGACTTTTCAGCATCATTACTCTAGTGTTCAGTGTCACATGATCCTTCAGAAATCCCCCCCTCCGGTTCAAAAGAACAGCATTTATTTGAAATAGGAATCATTTGTAATAATATAAAATTCTTTACTGTCACTTTTGATACACTTAATACATCCTTGCAGAAAAAAAAAATATTTCTTTAAAAAAAAAATCTTACTGACCCATGGAACGTACATGCATCTGATTTCTTCTTATCATCTGTTTATTTGTCACTCAGGACATTGTCTTGGATTTCTTTCCGGGTCCGATTCAAGCTGTGGATGGTGATGAGGGTCTCAGAACACCAATAAAGTACACCATCCTGTCAGGTGCTTCTCTTTCCTCTGAACCTTATGCAAACTCCTGGAATAAGAAACTAATTTTGATTATATATGTGTGTCTGCTGTATTACAGGGGCAGATAATGGCAGATTTGTCATTGACATTAATTCTGGAGAGGTGAGGTTAACCAGACGTGTGGAGAACAGACTGCTGATCCCAACACTGAGACTGCGTGTTATGGTGCGTCTGAGAGTAAAGAACAAAAATGTACAAAAAAAATATAAGTAAAAATAATAATAATTTTGAAATTTGCTAATTAAATTAAAAGTAAAAGAATAAATAAACTAAGTATAAATAAAAAATAAATACATAAAAAATGTGTAATATTAAATTGAATATATAAATAATATTCTAATATATAAAAATAAATAATAAATAAAATAACATTTCTAATTAAAAAAAATGAATAAATTAAAAAAAAAAATAAAGAAATGCTGTTTTCTTTTTGAAATCACTGTGATATTTCTGCTCAGGCAGCTCAGACGGATGACCCTCTGAAATATGCAGTAGCTACAATTCTGGTGAGGGTCCTAGCAGAAAACAGGTTTCCTCCGCAGTTTAATCGTTCAACATACCGTGGTTTTGTCAGTGAGAGCACAAGTCCTGCCTCACTCATCATGACATATGGCAACAAATTACTTATCCTGGAGGCCACGGATCAAGATTTCACTGATGTACGTGACTCAACAAGATCACAACTTTACAAAACCACACAACAGCAACACCCCAATGTCAACATCCAGTTTCAACATCACAAAGACACTGGTTTGACATACATTGCATGAAATATGGAGTTATGTTTCTGTTTAAGCCTAAGAAACTGTGTTTGGTTTATGTTTGTGGGTTAAAGGGCTGCAATCCCAGACTGCAGTATTCTCTAAACTCCCAACACAACAGCTCTCAGCTCTTTTACATTACTCAAGAAGGACTGCTCATCGCTAAAACCAGCCTGCTACACCCCGGCCACAAATATTTCCTAGAGGTATGGCATAAAGACTACATGAATATACTTAAAACAAAAATCTAAATTGTAAACAAAACAAAATTTATTAGAATGTGATTTAGTACTATTTCAGTCTTTCTAAATTCCACATTTAATTCAATGTGTTAATTGCCATCTCTTTGTAATTATTTGTGAATTTTGCTAGTAATTTCTGAGTGAAAATTAATTAACCACCAATTTTTTTTATAGGCAGAATCTGAACAATATTCTACTACTACTTATTCTCAAAAATGTCTGAAATAAGACATTTGATTACTGTGTTGCAGGTTCTAGCCACTGACCTGGAATCAGGAGACACTGTTAAAGCTGCATTGCATGTGGAAATTCTTCAGAAAGGCCAACCAGGTACTAGAAAATCTTCAAGATCTCTGGATTATATCTTAATTAGGAATATATAAAATAAAAATCTTTTTACATACACTACTGGTCAAAAGTTTTCTGAAGGATCATATGACACTGAAGTCTGGAGTAATGATGCTGAAAATTCAGCTTTGCATCACAGGTATAAATTCAGTTTTAAAATATATTCACATAGGAGAAAGCTATTTTAAATTGTAATAATACTTTACAATATTACTGTTTTTACTATATTTTTGATTGAAGAAATGCAGTGTTGATGAGTATAAGAAGATATTTCAACAACATTTTAACAATTAAGATTTTTTTTAAACTTTTGACCAGTAGTGTATAATACAATACATGGCTAATGATATAATAAATAATAAACAAATGTATTCTATAAGTTCCACAGGGTCCTTTGGGGGCGGGGCATGTGTATAGCAGTGAGACAGTGAGCAGGGCAGAGGGCGTGGCAGGGGTGTGTCTAATCCTGCTGGGCATTACCTTATTTACACTGGTGCGGTGCATACGGATGATCAGAGAGAAGCGGGATCATATCATCCAGACCAATGTGGCTGACAACAGACACCCAAATGTGGTAAGACAAAATATACTCATGCAATGTACACAAAGGACATGTTAAACTCTGCATATGTGCTTAAAATATCCATATGTTCCAAACAAATCATACCCAATAGGTAAGTATCAACTATGTAACAACTACAAATTTGAACTTCTTACGGTTTTTGGTTTGTATTTTAAAATGTAATTTATTCCTGTGATGCAAAGCTGAATTTTCAGCATCATTACTCACATTATCCTCCAGAAATCATTCTAATATGCTGATTTGCTGCTCAAGAAACATTTCTTCTTATTATTAGTGTTGAAAATCATTGTGCTGCTTAATAATATTATGGAAATTCAAAAGACCAGCATTTATTTATAATTTTTTATAAGTTATAGTTTGGAATAATTAATAATCATTTCTAAAGGATCACGTAATACTGAAGACTGGAGTAATGATGCTGAAATTTCAGCTTTGCATCACAGGAATAAATTACATTTTGAAATAAATTCTAATAGAAAACAGTAATATAATTTATTCATTTCTAATTATTTGAAATGTGTTTACTGACAATTTTGACACTTAAAAATTTTGATTTCTTATTGCCCTTTCACTTTTGATAACTTCTATAAATACAAAAACCAAAAAGAATATTTTAAACATTTTTAACAATTTTCAACACTTAAAAACAAGTCTCAAAATGATTCTTTTTGCATTTCTTATTATTCCATGTCTAGTGTCTGAGATGGTTCCGGATGGTGAGTTAATGTTATTCCATTCTCCCTTAGTGAACCTCATTGTATTTTCATTTAGGTAAAAAGTGGAAATAGAATGGTTTCTTAAAGCATGGACTGACTGTCTCAGATTAAACTGAGAATATCAATTGAAGCAGTTCTATATGAGTCACAGAGAGTGTTAGATCAGACACTACTTGATGCAGTATACCAGACCTTTAAACTTTGAAAGTGCACTAAATATTTGTTTAATTCTGGCTAATATAACAGTGATCTTGGACTTTATACACCTACCAGTGTACATGCAGCATGACACACACACACACACACACAAAGTCCAATAACTCCAGTCTTCAGCGTCACATGATCCTTCAGAAATCATTCTAATATGCTGATTTGCTGCTCAGCAAAAAAATCTTATGCTTAATACTTTTTGTGGAATTGTAGTGTGCATCATTTTAAATCTCCTTAAAATAAAGGACAATATTACTCAGTGCACCTTCAAATTTCCCATAGTAACCCTTGTGCATTTGTGCTTTTAAAGAATAGAAATGTGTTTTTGCAGAAGTAACTGTAAATTCAGCTGATGGATAGTTTTTCTCTGACAGATGAACCAGAGCCGACCAATGACCTTAGTGGAGGAAACATTCTCATATCACAATGAGGCGTTCAGCGAATACGACCACTCCACCTCACCTTTCTATGGCAAACAGGGCATCTACACCAAAATAGAAGAACCACCGCCATCATCATCTGTGACCTTACCATCAATTACCTTCAACAAATCTTTACGGGAACCAAGACGCAATTATCTGGCGCTGCGGCCCAATGGGAGGCCCGTGAACAGGTTTAACAATAAAACTGTGTCATTTCATGACTATGTCGTGGTTCGGGAATGGGATGAGGAGAGTGAAGAAAATACAGACACTACATTCACAACAGAGGTGGAGATTTGTACCGATTTAGAAGAAATGAGCATGGACTGTGAATTAGAAAATGACGATTCAGATCTCCCAGAAGAAGAATTTAAAATACAATCACAAAGAATCACTTCATACTGTGACGACATACACAATGAGTCAGAAATGATCAATACGTACCTAAAAAGGGTCAACCAAGACTACGAAATACATAATACAGACCACGCACAAGTAAAAATTGACTTAGAAGACAGAATTCATGCAAAACCACTGGAAATAAGGCACCAGAAAATAGCTGTAAAGCACCAATTCAAGTCTGATAAGCAAAGAACACGAAGACACTCAAGTGAAAGTCAAGAAAGAGATCAAACAGTAACACAAAACTCAGCAACAGAAGATACAACACAAGCAGAGTTCTCCATTTTTCTAGGAGAGCCATATATTATTAATCCTAAAGCCTTGGCTGACAAACCTGTTGTCAACTATTCAGAAAGCTTTAAAACAGATGGTACCAGAAAATCGGATGATCTTAATTTAGATCCTCAGATTTCAGTAGCTGAAAGTTCAGTACAAAACATTCATGATGTAAGTAACTTACAAACACATCTAAGCACATTAACACTTGATCAAAGTCAATACAATGGATCAGAACAATGTCTGGGAGTTGAGACGGACAACACCCCAAACACATATGTTAACGAGGACATTGCAACAAATTTAGATGACAGTAGCCCAGAAGAGGAGTCTGTATCTAATCTAGATACAAGTAATCAATCATGATCCTCAAGACACAAAGATAGAATGCTTCTACGACACAGATGAAACTAATAATGGGAGACTGTTGAAATCTAAGAGTGATACTGAATCACCATAATGTTTGAATCGAGCTTGAGCACCAAACAAGCCTTTGTAAAATGGGAAAAGAACAGATTTGCCATCTGCGAGGCAAGGAACAGATGAGTGAGTAATACAAACTTCAAGCTAACTCCTTAACCAGAGGTTTAAAGTTTGTCCTGCACCAATGGTTTTTAGTCATCCGGTGTCCTTCCTACATTATATAATGTACATAATTGGACACGGACATGCTTTCTTTGTATTGAAATTGTACTTTGCATTGCAACGTACCAACTAAAATAAAATCTACTGATGACAAACAATAAAACTCTCTGTGGTGTAGATAGTTCTGCTAAACTTTCATGGAACTCATTCATTATGATAATACTGAATAATATCAAAGTAATGGAAAAACAGGTGCAATATGCCTAAAATAAATAAATAAATAAATAAATAAATAAATAAAAAATGAAATGAAGTACAAATGACCAGATCACCCCCTAGTGGATCAGATAAGAATCTGTGCAAAAACAAGAAATTCACCTGCAAACCCAAATGAAAATGTGATTCATTTTCATCAATTTTATTGAGAAAACACTCTCAGCTATAAGACAGTATTTACAATACCTGACCACAGTATATTGAATAGAGTTCACATTCAATTATAAACATATATACACAAATTACATACTAAGGTTTGGAGAGGAGGTCATTTTCAGTCATGTAGGAATTGCAGAGGGGAAGAAAGGTAAGAAAACCAAAATAAAGTCTCGCATAATAACGTCAAAGCAGTTTGAAGGATGAGGGAGCGGGAAAAAGGCACTTGAGGAAAGAACAGCTTTAGTTTGTTGGTTCAGTCCATTAATGCGAGTAACACTTCATAAAGCTCTCACTGACAGATTAATCTGCACACAGCTTTTATCTGTCTTTGCATTCCTTTGCAAATCAAATAAAAATAAAACTGATCATAGATTGACAAAAACAAGCCTTGACATCCTCATCCGTGTCCCTGCAGGAATCAATCCAGAACTTCTAGTTAGGTGTATTTTGAGCCAAAGACCATGAAATTATGCAACATCCTAACTACTATCTACTACTTAGCTTCATGTCCAATATCATGCATCCTCTGGCTAAATGGAGATAAACACATTCACGTAGTGGTTGCAAGACTTTTTATATTATTTAGAAAAGTAGTTTACATAAGGGTATTTTATAAACCTAAAGAAGTGTTCATATAATGTGCCATGTAAAAACACTAATGAGCAGTTATTGCTCTATGCCGTGTCAGGTTACACAAAAGCCATTATGCAGCATTATATGGGTGCATTTTAGTGCATTATAGACCATCAGACAAACCTCTACACAACACTCTGACAAGCTTCACAAGCTGACCTGAATACTATTTCATCAGTGCATTTGAAATCACACCAGAATCCAACGGTGATGAGTGTTAATCTACGAAAGGTGTGTTCACGGAAAAAGGCAAAATACAAAATGCATTTGACCGAGTTGCTGTGGAAGAACAGAAATGTTTTGTAAACACAGTAATGTTTCACAATATGGTATGCTTGAAATCATAAAATAAATTATTGTTCGTTTTGCATTTTTCAAGTGCAAAGTTGCCAAAATTAAAACTCATCGTGCCGGACCAGAGCTTCTCCAAAATCTGTCGCTTGGCTCCCGACAAATAAGTCATACTTATCCACGATTTCCTGCTTTGTGAGGTGTCCGTCCTATCATAGAAATAAAAGAAGTTATTCAAGCAGATGTCAAGATCATCATTTATTTGTCAGCAGTTAGTGCTTCATATAATTATTTTTTTTTATCACCTTATCAATAAATATAACAACAGAATTATGGCAACCGGCTCATTTAAGTAATAAAATTAATTCAGCCAAAAATTGACCCAATTTAGCATTTCTGTAGCTCAAACAGAAGAGCATGGTGCTTGATGGGTCATGGGTTCAATTTCCAGGGAATGCATTAACTGATCAGAACTTATACCATAAATGCAACGCAAGTCACTTTATATAAAAGCATCTGCCAAATGCATAAATGTAAAATAAACACTGTCATAATTTACTCACTCGCATGTCATTGTAAAAAAAATTTCATAGACCACAAAAGGAGATGTTTAGCAAATTGACCTGAAAACTGTTTTTCATCTACTTTAATTGTATGAAAAAAAAGCAGCTTGGATATTGTGCTGAATCTTGCATTACATGGATTTAAAATTACATGAGGGTGAGTAAAATATGCTAGAATGCTCATTTTTGGCTGAACAATTAATTTAATTCCAGCTTTAAAGCAAAGATTTTATATATCTTTGTGACGGAAATTCACTTACTTTAAAAACACTTCATTTTTAGGGATTGGGGAGTATAGAAAACTAAAATTTTTACATAGGATTTTTAAATATGTAATGCATATGACCTTTGTGCAAGATGTCCCTTTTCATGCAGGATCACAGAGAATTACCATGCTTTTACCTTATCTGCGTCAGACTCATACAGCAGGTGTTTGGCCTCAGCCTCTGCGTGGTCATAGTCGGAGGGCAAGATCCAGTCACGGGTCTCGTCCTTATCCATACGGCCATCTTTGTTTTTATCCCTGAACTCTGTAAACTGTTCTCTTTCCGTTTTCACCCATTCTGGTTCATTTGCGTCTCCATTCTGACTGTACATATCACCTGAAATACACACACAGACAAAGTCAAAAGTGAGACAAAATCAATACACCAAACAGGAAACAACTGATTTCCGTCCATTCCAGTCTCTTTGGTAACACTTCACTTACCAATATATTCATCAAGGTCGATGAAACCATCTCCATTTTTATCAATGTCCTCCATGGTCTCCTGTAAACATTTTATAAACATATATGGGTGGGTGGGTGTCTATCTAGAGTATTTACATATCATATCATGATTTATGATATACATATTGCTATTCTGCTTAAGGCCTCTTTACAGATGTAAGTCTGCCATACGGGTCTGGAACAACATGAGGGTGAGTTAACAATAACAAAAGATAACAGAAAAGGTATACGGAAGACATTTTTAGCATTCTGATTGTACAGACGTACCAGCACTACAATATCCTTCATGTAGTCAAACTCCTCTGGGTGAAGAAACGCTGTAAACTCTTCCTTATTGGCCCTCATGTCACCATCATGGTCAGCCATCTTGAAACGGCGCTCATCTCTAATCATCATCTGCCTGTAGTTAAAACCATCCTCGGGATCTGCTTCATCTAAACACACATACACACATCACATCAGTCTAGCTTTCTAACTATTCAAAATAAATGTGATTTTTTTCTTTTGTCCTGACTTAAATCTGTTGTTTTGAAGTCGAATATTGACTACAGAGTCTAAATAAACGGATTTGACTTCAATACTTGTAACATGAGAGTTTAGCTGGTCGGTCCAAAAGATCGAACTGGAAACCAAATTAGATTCACATGCATTTAGATTAGATTTAACCTCTGAAACACGATTAATCAACAAACGCATTATACACACCAAGGATGTAGCCGTAGGTAGTGTTCTTGTATTCCTCCCAGGAGACATGAGCATCTGAGTTGAGATCGTGAGCCTGCCACTGCCGGTCCACATCGTCATAGATCCATCGCATCTGAGCGTGTCTGATCCACCGTTTCATCTCATCAACGGTCACAAAGCCGTCGTGATCCTCGTCAATCTTTTCTACAATCTTACTGTGGGTAGAAAGAGAGAATTAAACGATCTGGAGAATTTTCTCAAGTGATGAGCTCATTAAAAAGTAGTGTGTGTGTTTTTACCCCAGTCTCTCTTTGCTCTCCTCTGGCGTGAGCTGGTCGAAGGTCTTCGCCTCCTCTTGTCCGAGAAAAGCCTCATGATCGTAGTCGAAGTTCTCCTCATCGTCGTGCTCCTTGTTGCTGAGGGGGGCATCGTGATGGACGCGGTCCTTCTTCTCCATGGGTTTACTGAAGGACTGAAGAACGCAGAAGGCTACGAACAACAACAGCGGCAACAGGTCCATCTTCTCATGCACCTTTTTAACAGGGTCAAAAAATATAAATCAACAAGTATACATCAATGTAAACAGACAACATTGTTACAAATACTAAATTCCAACCATGCTGCTTCTATACACATTGGTAGTTAAATATCATAGATATATAAATGTGTGTGTGTGTGTGTGTGTGTGTGTATGTATTGTATGTATGTGTGTGTGTATATATATGTGTGTGTGTGTGTGTGTGTGTATGTATTGTATGTATGTGTGTGTATATATATATATATATATATATATATATATATATATATATATATATATATATATATATATGTGTGTGTGTGTGTGTGTGTGAGTGTGTATATACCAATGACATAACATGCATACATTAAATTGTACAATGAAATAATTAAACAAAAATGTAACAAGTTATCTGATAACACTTTATTACGCTAGTATCATTGTAGTTTTTTGTTTTATATATATATATATATATATATATATATATATATATATATATATATACACACACACACACATACATACACATGTATATATATATATACACATACGTACGTACATGCAACTACGTACGTATGTGTGTGTGTGTGTGTGTGTGTGTGTGTGTATATATGTATTGTATGTATGTGTGTGTATATATATATATGTATTGTATGTATGTGTGTGTATATATATGTATTGTATGTATGTGTGTGTGTATATATATATGTATTGTATGTATGTGTGTGTGTATATATATGTATGTGTATGTGTGTGTGTGTGTATATATATATATATATATATATATATATATATATATATATATATATATATATATATATATAACAAAAAACTACAATGATACTAGCGTAATAAAGTGTTATCAGATAACTTATGTTACATTTTTGTTTAATTATTTCATTGTACAATTTAATGAATGTCCCCAATATTTAGACATACAAACATCATTTAAATTCCCCACATTAAGCCTCATGCAAACACTCGTAACTCTCAAATGACATAAACGAAACGGCGAAGCACAACACTCACATCAGAGCACATCTGAATTAACTGTTTTATGTTTTAAGGCAGAAAAGCAACTTTACCTGGTGAATTTTGTAGTGTTTCACACCGCCCGGCTGATTTCTGGAACTCCGGATGTCAAACTAGTTCGGGAGACGCTTCCTTTGGATGGCCCTCTCAACTGACCAATCAGATTGGAGATATCGCTCAAACCTCGTTCAAGGGACCAATCAGATTGAGGATTGCACTCAGGACCGCCCGTGCAGACGTCTTCTGAGAGGATTAACGATTGGTCCACTTCAATCAAAGTAGTTATGTCATTGGTTTAGAACTGCCACGTCCTCAAGGCTCATCTTTCTGCAGTTTTTGTGTAATTATAGTTTGATTATAAGTACATTTTGACACAAATGTAGATTTGTTAAAGTTGCTCCAAGTTTTGTGGCATTTATTTCAATCCTTAAAGAAACTTAAAAAGAGGAGTGTCTTAAAACTCAAAATTGCTTGCTCTATATGCAACTATTTAATATAATTTTTTAATATATATTTTTAATATTTCGGTATAATTGATCACTGAAAATTATATATATTGATAATGACTGTTTTTTTACTGCATATATCTAAATATAAGCAAATAATATAAATCTAAGGCTTATAAATTTCACATTTTTTATGTTGTCTTGTTTTAACATCTTATTTAACTCCTGACAATAATGTTAAGAAAATAAAATGAGCCCTAAAAGTATTTTAAAACTTACCCCGGAGTAATCTAACAAATATAACACAGCATTAAATAACAAAAAATATTAGTGATAGAAATTTTTAAATTGGCCCTCCCTTCACAAGTCAAATTATTGGCAGTAAATTATTGCTAGTAATTTCAAGCCCTTTTTGATTTTTTTGCATGCCACATTACACCAAAACGACCCATTTTTGTTATAAAAATTTCATCAGGATACTGAATTGTCCTTATGTTCTTTAAATATTATACATAATTATATTCCTTAAAACATTTTATATACAGCCGTAAAACTGTGGATACACTCGAGGTCAGCAATAGTCAGTTTAGTGCTTGAAAGATATGGATTTTTACAATGATTGGTCCTCAATTATTATTATTTATTTCCACGTGGTTACATTTGGTTCTTGATTATATGCTGTAATAAATTTTAAGTTAAAATATTGCCATATTGTGCTAACTTCTGTTAGCCACTGAATTAATTTCCCATCAGCTTTTTGCCAAAACTCCATCCTCCAAAACTCCATCCTCCAAAAGACAGGTATGCATGAACATAAATACTGACATACATAAAAACTGTCACCTTTTCTGATTGTTTCAGTGATACCGGTCAAGAAAGACAAAAAGTAGCAATTGTAAATTAATTTTAAATGTCACCTTTTCTGATTGTTTCAGTGATACCGGTCAAGAAAGACAAAAAGTAGCAATTGTAAATTAATTTTAAATGTATTTCATACTAGGACATTTGATTATTACAGAAAGAAAGAACAAACCAAAACACAGATTTTAAGATTTTATGATAAGAATATACAAAATACGGTTCCAAATTCTGCAAACATCAGCAGAAATGGATGACACACTGATTATTCAGTAGCATTGGGCAACATCTTTCCCACAGCTGCCTCTCGTGTTTGTTTCCTTCCGTTTTCCCTTTCATTTTTCACCACGCCTCTGCCAAAGTCCAGCATGTTTCGCTTGCGTCACGAGAGAGTTTTTTAATGAGTGTCAGGAGGCTTGTAGCTGTGACTCCTGTGCTACCGCTGGGGCAGCAAGGGCCATGACCTCTTTTCTGGGGGTCAGCGATGCGAAAAGTGTGTCCAGGATTCCTAAGACCTGTAGAAGCTCCTGGTGAAGTTCTGCTTCCCGACCCAACACCTCCATAAGATGCTGCAGCAGCCGCTCGATTATAGGTGACTTGTGAACAACCTGCTGATACAGATCTACACACACACACACACATTTCACATGTAGAAAACCACTCAAAAACAAATACTAAAACAATACTATTTTGCAAGCAGCAGTTCACTTCTTCATTCTCATTGGCTCACGTGCACGATATGATATGAAACTCACCGAGAACAATATCCCCGACCATGAGCAGAGGCCGAGAGAAGCGTGGGTCAAAGATGTGCCTGAAAAACAATACACAAAAACACCCTCCAACTTCATTTCAGAATAATTTCATAGCAAGCCATTATCATAAAATAAATGTACTGTGGTATTAAATTCCTTGAATGTGGTCAAATGTGGTCAGGACTCTCGGGACTTTTTCACACTTACGATTGTGGCCTCCTGTTTTGGGTCACTTTTGTGTCGTGTGACCCAAACTCTCAAGCTCAACACACCCTGAGAACCTGCCTAAGAATTTCCCGGTGCTTTAATCATTCCAAGAAGTTCTGGTTTTGTCACAAGAATTTAACGGAATGCAATTCACAGAATATTAACAGAGCTGAAATCCCACACAGACTTTCAATAATATGCATATACACACTATTTTTTTCTTTTAAATAAAATAAAAAAATTATTAATTTAAAATTCTACACAATTATATATGTGTATTAATTTGCTTATATTTATTGGCAAATTTGTAATTACATTGATTAATATATATATATATATATATATATATATATATATATATATATATATAGTATATATATATATATATATATATATACACACATACACACTATATATATATATATATATATATAAAATTTTAATCATTGTAATAGTAGTCAACATTTGAAATGGATAAAAAAAAAAAAAAAAAGAGTTCATCAAAGAGTCCTAAGAGAAGAACGGGTATTGTTTTTGTTTTAGGACAACTTTGATGAAAGGTTTTGATCCACTTCAAATGTTGACTACTGTGTGTGTGTGTGTGTGTGTGTGTGTGTGTGTGTGTGTGTGTGTGTGTGTGTATATATATAAGTAATAAAAAAAAAAAATATATATATATATATATATATAAAATTTATGTATTTTAATTTTCTATTTTTTTTCACCATCAAATTTCATTTTGGAAGACTTTTGCATTGTAGAGTTTTATGACAATTAAACATTTTCAGTAAATACTTTACACTGAAATGTAAAAAAATATATATTTAAAATTTAAATATACATCTTGGTAGTAATCATCATCAGAGAGAATAATGACAACAAAACTCAAAACATGAAATGCACTTAAATGTCATAAAATCATTAAAATTAAAAAAAGAAAACATAAATAATGTACCAAAATATACATTTTTGCCTTTATGCAAATTACATATTGGTTTTTATATTTAAATTTTAAAGTCAAATATAACCATTCACACATAAACAGTTTGAGAAATCCAAGTAAATTGAAAAATTTTGTATTCTTTGAAAATTTTGTAATCTTTCCTACCTTGATGAATTTCAAGTCCCACAGAATCAATTTTTTTTTTTATTCTGAAGTGTTCATAAATTTCCCCCTCCAACTATATATGAGCCATCGTGTTTTGTATGGGAGTCTGAAGTCATAAGACTACGTGCGTGTCGGAATAAGATGTGAGAAAGTTACTCACTTGAGAAGGAATCTGATGATCTTGGTTAAACTCTCTTCATTTCGTCCTGCGAGAGCGTTTTTCAGAGTTCCCCTGCGGTTGAGCTCGATGATAACTGCTACGGTCACATCTGGTTTTTTGGTGCGTGTCCATGTCTGTGAAACATGCATAAACATATACTGATCTTCATCTGAACAGACATATCATACATCAAACTGCATCATATTCACACAGGTGTGTGTTTACCTGCAGAGCTGTGTCCAGTGCTTTGGACACCTCAAAGCTTTTCAGCTGTTTGTCATATTTCCGTAGATATTGCTTCACTGGTTTACTGACCAAGAAATCATCCTAAAAGAGACATGAAAAGACTGTAAGACACAACTGAAGAAAACAACGCAGCAAAAATGAAGCAAGCAAGTTTATTCAAACAGTCTGATATGAAACCTTTAATACATGCCTTAATAAACACCAATTAAAAGTACATTTTTATTTTACAAAGACATAATTTTAATATTTTAGCTGTAGATTAGAGACCAATTTTAGATGAAATGTTAGCAAATGAAAAATTAAAATAATTAAAATACATTGATTTAATCAGAAAACGTAAAAAACATTAAATTAAATTAAAAAAATAAAATTAAAACTCATTGATTCATTATGGAAAATAAAATAAAATAAAAAATAAAACCTGTTTGGGCACAAAGTTCTTGTGAAATGTTGAATACATTCATTGATTAATTTATTAGTAAAAAAAAAATTAAATTAAATAATAGAAAATTAAATGAATAAAGATTGCATTAAATAAGAAGTTTCATTAATTAAAATTAATTCATTCATTCAGAAAAATGCACATAAAATAAAATAAAACAAAACAAAACAAAATAAAATAAAATAAAATAAAATAATCACCTGTCTGGGCACAAAGTTCTTCCCCTTGACAAAAAACCGGTATGATGGGACCCGTCGCCTTCGACTAGGTAACGTCTCTTTGTCTTTTTGGCGTCTCCTGTGCCTGACACTCAACACACCATTGGTCATCCCCACAGCAACCACTTCATCATCAGGCTAGAGAAGAACCACAATAAACAACACTTTAATTCAAGTGCAAATGAAAAATTTAGTTCAAATTTGTAGATTTCTTTGTGTGAATGAACTAAACATACCGCAATAGCCATACTGAGGATAGATGCATCACAGTCGAAATTATGTACAACCTTATAAGAGGAGTTATACACTTTGACATGCCTAAAATGAAAAGCAACCGAAACAAATAAACCCAACTTTCTCACAACAGGCTCACAAAAATGCACTTTAAATAAGCACTTTTTAGCATTTCTTTACTATGGCTCACACATGCTGACATACCTGTCCAGTGATCCTGTGAGCAGTTTGTTGCCTACAGAACTCAGACATGCACACGTAACTGTTTTGTGATGATTCTTAAGAGAAACAAGCTCCTGTCCGCCTTTCAACAGGTCCCAAACTTTCACATAGCGCCCTCCTGTAACACATACACCAGCTTATTTCAACCATTTTTTTTGGAAGAGCAACAGTCAAGCTGTCATAAAATAGCACATCAGTTAAAAACTACATAAATGCACCAGGTCTCTAGTATATTTCTGCATTATGATATGAGACAATAAATGGTTACAAGGGGTTCTAAGCATTACTAATCAACCACTAATTGGTTAAATTACGAGTGTTGTTCACCTGTGGACACCAGCAGGGCTTCTGACGGGTACAACAGCACACACTCCACAGGATGGCCGTGTTGCATAGTCATCACACTGCTCCCTGACCGCACGTCAAACACTTTCACTGTGTGATCATATGAACCTGCAGCAGAGACCACAATAATGCAAACATCAGCTACTGTACAAAACATAACCTTTATGATCATATTTAGTAATCTTAAATATATACTACCGTTGAAATTTGGGGTTGGTGAGATTTTTGTATTTGAAAGTCTCTTTTGCTCACAAAGGCTGCATTTATCAAAAACTGATCAAAAATACGTTAAAAAGAATAATATTGTGAAATATTATTACAATTTTAAATAACTGTTTCCTATTATATTATAATTTAAAATTTAATTTATTCATGCGATGCAAAGTTGATTTTTTAGCAGCCATTACTCCAGTCTTCAGTGTCACATGATCCTTCAGAAATCATTCTATCATGCTGTTTTGATGCTCAAGAAACATTTATTATTATTATCAATGTTGAAAACAGTTTAATATTTTTGTTTCAGGATTCTTTGTGATTACAAAGTTCAAAATAACAACATTTATAGAAACCCATTATAAATGTCTTCACTGACACTTATTGTCAATTTAATGAATGCTTGAAAGTATGCATTAAAAAAAAACATTAATTTAATAAAAATCTTATTCTTATTTTTTTTTATTATATACATATATATATATATATAAAGAAAAATATTTAATACATTCAAACATGCAATTTAGCAGGATATTTATGGAAATAATATTAAAACAATCAAAATCAAGTCAGAATCAATTTGTAAAAGCTGAGGAATGTGATTTGCTAAAATAATTAATAGTGAAAAATAATATTTTCAAACACTCCATTGGTCAAACAAACAGACTGCAAATCCTGCAGTCCCACAAATGTAGTTTTAACCTCACAGACTTGTTGCTAATTTGAAACAAAAAAATGTAAAATGGTGTAAATTATTGTGTGTATATTACTTTGATTTCTGCCAATATTAATTCTACAGATCCGGCTAAGACAGAATCCGGTGAATAGAGGTGTAATGATAATATCTGAGGTGCAGATGAGAATTAAAGTGGTTACCTGTGACAAACACATCTGGGTTGAGTTTGCTGGGGGCGAGAGCTCTGATGTAGTCTGTGTGTTCGGTGAACGAGCAGAGCTCAACAGCACTGGGGACGTCCCACACACGGCACGACAGATCATCAGAGCCCGACACCACACGAAACCCATCAGACAGGAACGAGGTCATGTGTACCGCCCTGCACATGGAAGACAACAGAAAAGACACACTTAAGACAACAGGGCTGCTTTACAAGGGTGAAAGACGTGATATGAGAGATTTCAGTTATTGAATACATTATTTATTAGTCATTTTTTCATGCAGGGTCATACTTGGAGTGTCCTGTGAACTGTCTGAGAGCCACTCGGCCGCTGATGTCAAACAGTCGGATTAGTCCCTCTTCACTTCCTGCCACTAAAAGCTTCCCATCACCTCTGAAGCTCCCTCCATACGCTGTATCCCGAAAACGTGTGAAGCTCCGTATGGGCTCTTGAGAGTGAGGTCCATATACATGGATCTGATGTAGAACATTATAATATCAGCATAGTGCATGTGTGAGAGTAACATTATGCTAGCAACAATACTGACATGGGTTCAGTTCTAAGAGAAAATACAAGTAAATCTCACAAAAACAAGTGCAGGTCTTTTTTTTCCACATTGTGGTTTTTTATGACAATTAAGCAAATTTTCTCCTCAAATCATTTGCACTGTAATGCATACAAACATTTTACTTATTTGTAGCTCTGATTATTTATTATTAATAAAGGTTCTCGTTATTGTACATAAGTAATGTTTACCGCATAACTGACTTTATGAATGATTTTTATTTTAAATTTTTTCAAAACAATTTATTATTATTATTAATAGTAATAATAAATATACATATAGTCAAAATAATAATTATTATACATATAAACACACTGTATACATACTATTTAATATATTCATACAATAAAAATAACAATATTTATACACATTAATATTACAACAATAATGTAAGAACAAAATATTTTTTGTAATTCTATTTACTGTATTCAAAATGTTAAATTAAAAGCGGTTAATATGTAAGAAAATGAATGATAAATGGACTCACTCTGGTGGAGGCTGTGACGGCATAATTGTGAGGCGGGAGAGGAGAGAAGTCAATCTTTGATATAGCACCAAACTCTTTAATTTGCACAGGAGACTGAAAGACAAAATGCAGCCTGTCAGTGTATATAAATACTGAAAAACCTGTAAGAAATGTTGACCAATCAAAACACCTAAGATATACACTTTCCCTTGGACATATTATAAATTATAAAACATTATGTGTCAACAACATCTCAAACCTTGTAATTCTTCCAGTAGCGCGTATCCTCTGTTACTTTCTCTCCTAGTTTAGGAAGGAACTGAACTTTGGTGGGTTTAAATGAAGCCATGTCAGATATGAACACTGGTTCTCAGCTAAAGCAGGTTCACGCTGAGGATCTGCAATATCACAACACTTCAGGTGACTTCAGCATTCACGCATGCAACACAACAAATACAAGGCATTAGATAAAATCAGTACAAACCACAGGTTCACAGACTTTAGAATTTGAATAAATTAGAATTGTCTGGATTTCAACTTGATACCGTTTT